>JANHFL010003687.1:36527-49404 GCA_032468155.1 Oxyrhabdium leporinum | reverse complement strand
TAAGCTGTAAACCGCCCCGAGTCTTCGGAATGGGGCGGTATATAAATGTAAAAATAAATAAAATAAAATAAATAAATTGGTTAATCTAAGCATTGCAGCTACTTAGATTTGTTAAATATTGGGGGAAATTGTATAGTGTATAAATCCATACAACAGTAGAACAGTGTACATATGAAAGTTGTGGGTCGTCGTCCATCCCCCCCAGGCATTTAAGTAGAGATTAGATAGCCACCTTTCATGGATGGTCTGAAAGTTGGACTAAATGATCTTTGTGGCCTCTTCCAGCTGTTCTCTGTTTCTATGAAAATGTGAGAGGGAAGGGTTTGAGCTCAGGAAAAATGATCACATGGAAATTTGTAAAGAATGTTTTGCTATTAGAATGCAAATCTGTTCAATATAATGACAGTCTCCTATTGGGCCAAAAAAAACTGTTGATAACAAACCAAGAGAAAAAACAGAATTTCTTGTCAGTATAGAGATGTGGGGATCTAAATGGCAGCAGATTACGTGTTGGGCAAGGAAGGAGATTACCATCTGCAAACTTGTTATCTTCTCTGGACAAAGCTTTCTTCTCTTGAGCTAGCAAAGCTACAGATGTGAAATTTCCGGCTGTGGATTTTTGTTTCTTTGTTTTTAAGCATGGTATAAAAGGAACATTTGTGAAGAAATTGAAATATATGCAGTTCTTTCTTTTATCTCAAATTTTCCTATTTGAAAGATAAATGATAGCGTATAATTTAGTACACAGAATATACAGTTTGATGTGTCTTTAAAGGTGTACACTCCTTAATATTACTTAAATAAAATAAGTCCTCACTCATGTTTATAATACAAGCATTCCACCCAGCCATATTTCCAATAGAAAACTTTCTTGTAGCTATACTTCCAAGAGCAGCATGAGATACTTGTAAAAAGAAATTTATGTTTTTCAATTTTTGCAGTATCAGAGTCAGTTATTTCAGCATACAGAAGATGTTGATGGAAAAACCGAAATTATTATTAAGGTAAGCCCAAAGATTGAATCTGAATGCTATCTAAGGACTATCAAGCTATTTCCATGTTCTTTTTTTGATAGCTTCTCAGTGACCGCAGACTAATGGTGTGAGATTGAGAATGTTAATGCTGAAGTGACTAAGTTGGCCTGGTTCCTGAGACAGCAACTTATCTCCCATGAGGGATTGGCATCCATTTTGTCACCTTCCTTTAGCCCCAAGACTTGAAAAGGCCAGCGTGGCATCCATTATTGTGGAATACTTCTGATCTGCCCTTGTGGTCATTACATTAATAGCTGGTAGATGGGAATGTATGGATTGTTTTTTTTTACAGTGTATTTTGAATTGGTAGAAGGTGATCTTTTACCAACCAATGCTTTGGGGTCTTTCCCTAGGGGAGAACCTGGGGGTGGCCAGTGCCCTAAATTATCTTTATCAATAGGGGAAGGTGATACCCCAACAGTTTGATGGGAGCAGACTGCAGCTGGTACAAAATGCAGCAGCACAGACTGTTAAGAGTGCCTTTCAACCTACACATTTTACTTCTTTACTCCATGAGCTGCAGTGGTTGACAGTGTGCTTCTGACTTTACTATATTGTGCTGGTGGTGACCTATAAAGCTCTGTACAGCAGGGGGCCAAGCTTATTTGCAGGACTACTATCTTCCCCCAGTTATGTCTGCCCATCCAAATGGATGAGCACCCATGTGTACATAATCTTCCTTGAAATTTGGCTACCATGCTCCCAAGTGCTTTTTTTTTTTGGCAGTAGCTACATAGAGAAAACAAATCAGAGCATTTTTTTTCAAGCAGTCAAGTCTAAATTCCTCTGAGGAAAAGTTAATCTGATCTCAGGTCTCCTCCTTCACAGCTGTTTTGGTTTTCCCTTTCTACTAGTCCTTTTTTCTTTCTCTGTTTACCGAGCTCTTTATGAGTGTCGTGACAGGTTTTCATTGGGTTGCATCCCTGAGGCTTGGCTTTGCAAACAGCCACTGAAATGAGGGAAATCTGTGACATTCCTTGTAATTCAGTTTGCAGAGACTTTATTGGCAGAAGGTGCAAACAAATTAGGTGTTAATCACAGTTCCTTCCTGTACTCACCTTGTACAGGGACACCAATCATGCCTAAGTAATCATATGAGTTGCAAGCTAATTGAGCTGAAAATCTATCTTCCTCTTCTTGTTTTGAATGAGCTGTTTGAACAGACAGGTTAGAAATACAAAACAAAATGATACTTTTCCAAATTCCCGAGATTTCCTATCCCATTAAAACCTGTGGTCTGAATATAAGAGATTGATGGTATTAATCATGTAAACTTTAAAATGGTCTGACTTATCTTGAAGCCAGTTCCTTAATCTCGTGCTGTTCCATATTTCATTCTCTATCCACCATTCCACATTCTGTTATTAACAATTCAGAATCATTAGACTTTGATACATCTTTCCTGCTAGCATGTTTTAACCATAAAACTACTGAGAAATGCCAAATTGCCTACTCTTTTGAAGACTCTTGTTCCTGCCCCAGCGTGAGACAAAAAGTAGTAATGCAGTACTCACATTCAGTTGCACCCTCATCTTTTTTTTCCAGCTGCATGCTTATCCTATATACTTATGCTCTTTTTAAATTTTCTCCTGTCCGTTTGAATAAGGACTGCCTTTTTTATGGTCTAGTGGTAAGAACTTTGCATTGTGCAATCTCAATTCTTGGAACTTCCAGGGAAGAAAAGGAAAACTGAAGATGGCTTTGCTAAAAAGCAGATAGTATTTTAAGGATTTGTTTATAAAGAAGAAATGGGATATGGGAAGAAGAGAGTATTTATTGTATTTTAAGCAAAGATGATGTTACTAAAATTGTTTATACTTGTTGTGAGGAAGGGGGAAGTAATTTCATTATATATTTTTCTTTTTTTCTTAGTATATTTTTATTTTTTTTCTATTTTTCTTTTCTGTACCTTCAGTGTTTCTTTTTCTTTCATTTTTTTAGTTTTGTATTTATCATTGTAATTGCAATTTTTAATAAAATTAGAATTTTAAAAAATCATCTTTTTATAACATAGATTAGTGGCATTCAAAAGTTCCTAGTAATTAAAAATGCATGTGTGTGGGATCATAGACGGATGGATGGATGGATGGTAACATAGTATTTTTGCTTTTCAGAGCTTTCTGTCCACTGCAAGTTGTCCTATTTTCTCAGTTTGCTGCAACCATTATAGTCAGAGACAAATAGATACTTTCCAGAGTCTGATAAAGACATGAAATTTTCTACTTCATATTATCAGTATAAATTTGGGCTGTTTTTGGTTCTTGAAAGAAGTTAGATAACTTGTTTTAATTGTGAAGAGTGCCCAGTTTCTGTATTAAGAGAATTGTACCAGTATGTGGGCAGCAGAAATTATATGTGACTTTTTTTATACATCATGTGCAACCTCCTTTTACTTCCATTTAACTTGTATTCTTTGCCTGCAATCTCACAGCAATCCTGTGTAAACTGTGGCCGGGAGGCAATGAATGAATGCACCGGTTGCCATAAAGTCAATTACTGCTCAACGTTCTGTCAACGGAAGGTATCACACCCCTTATGAATACAGTTGTCCTGCAGAGCTGAAGAAGCAAGTGCCCATGTATGATCTAGTACTTTTGAGCAACCGACAATGATTATATTAGGAGTACTAGGTTAGAGCTGCAAAAATCCAGCTCTTTAGCAAAGAGTTAAATAAAACCCCAATTATTCATCCCATGTAGTGGTTGTTTGGATTTGTAGACCAGACTATGTATCCCTAGACCAGGGGATCCTAAACTCAAGGCCTGCGGGCAAGATCTGGCCCGCGGGGTGCTTAGAACTTGCCCACAGGGCCACCCTGGAAACAGCTAAGGACCAGTCTGTGGTGCCTCTGCCAGTGAAAACGGAGCTCAGGAGAGCTCCGTTTTCACTGGGAGAGGGTTGCAGGAGGCCGTCGCAGCCGAAAACAGAGCGTGAGAGCCTGTTTTCGCTGGCAGAGCGCTCGAGCCACCACGGGCACCCCCCCAACACGAGTGATGTCAAGCTGGCCATGCCCGCCCCGGCCCCCTGAGGCCAAACACAACCCTGATATGGCCCTCAATGAAATCAAGTTTGATACCTCTGCCTTAGACTAAATCAAGAAAGAAGGACTATTTTCCCTTCTAAAAATATGGATGAAGTTTCTCTTGTTTTTATTCCTTTTGGTTTTCACCTTTTGTTATAAAAGCAAAACACTTTTAGAAACATGGGTCTCTCAGTGTCAGAGCAGTGATTAGGTAGCCAAGCAATTGGTTCTTTTGGATCCAGAGACAATGAGCAATTTTAAGTTTTATTATTAATTCAAGGAAACAAACTTAAAAGGGTAACATATAAAGCATACGTACCAAGTAAAATGATAGCCAACTCTTACAAGCTGTCAGGAGCTCCATAATCGGAACAGCAGAGATATTCCAAGGGCAGCCATAGTACCCAATTTTATTTATTACATTTATTGGCCACCCAACTGACCGTGAGGCATCTCTGAGCAGCTTACATTACAGTATTAACCAATGCTAAGTTCTGTGCAGAAACTCCCAACAAACAACAACCATCCCAAGATTTCTATCAAAACCTGGAACCCATCATTTCATGGCCCAGCTTCTATGGTCATGAGATTGCAGGACCTGATATTGGCTGAGTGGCACCTGACTCTGGGATGGTAACTGAAAGTCTGAGAGTTTCACAGATTTGCAGTGAAGATTCCCCTCCCCTCCCTTTTCTCCTTTATTCAGCAAATGAGCAAAAAACAAGCAGGTTAGCTCAGAATAAGCTCTAAACTTCTAGACCTTTGTTGATACGAAGAAAAAAAAAATCAAAATATGTCTTCCTCGGAATAACAATGATCTTCTTCATTGCCACTACAAGGTCTTTTTAATTTGGTAGTTTTAACTTGAAAATATGGTGCTTTGCTGCCATTTACAACTTAGTGCAATTTAACTTTGGATTTTAATAAATTTCTCTTTTAGTTTGATAATTTCATTGGGTGTTCATGCTTTCTCTTTTTTTCCAACTTGTCTAGGATATGTATTTAAGAAAGATGGAACGTACCAAAGATTTTAGCACCCAATTGCTAAGCGAGCTTAGGAATTACTTGGGAGTGCAAGTATGTGGGAGTCATCATGTGTAATGCTTTATTAATAAATAAAGTGTGTAATGCTATGTGAGAATGACCTTGGGAGACAGGGCAACAAGATGCAGCCAAGGGAATGATGAGATAAAAGGCAGTTTGGTCCACAGCAAGAATGTGGACTGGGTATGAGGTTCAAAGAGAGACTTCCTAGTTTGGGGAGCTGCAAAGGGGAAGGGTGGGAAGAGAAGTATTTTCAGATTTGCAAACTGATATCAGCCTTACAGACAGGAAATATGACCAGATGAGCTAATTCTACCTCATTAAAAAGTTACATTAATAGAATATTGCAAGTCTGAAAGTACTTCTCTTCTCCCCCCTCACAGCTCCCCCAAAACTAGGGAGGGTCTCTTCGGCATCTCTTGCCCCATCCACATTCCTGCTACTGGCTAAGCTGACTGTTCCCTTGGCTGCATGATATTGCCCTGTCTCCCAAGGTCATTCCCACATACCATTATGTCACGGTAGCATTCTCTGCCCCTGCTGTATGTTGCTGTACTTCTACTTCACTCAATAATTGCTTCCAATTCAGAGTCTGTTTTTTGTGCTCATTTTCAGGATTGGAAAGACCATCAGCATATGTGTGGGCAGTCAGCCACAGTAACTGTTCAGACAGAAGAAGATCATGATACAGATAATGTGATTGAAAAAGTTATTGTCTAAAACCTTCTTTCTTCCAATTTCATGGATTGTGTGGTGCAGCAGACTGGCTGGACCAGCAATAATTCTGTGAAGTTCTGTGATAAATAAAATAAAACAAAATAAAACATAAATAAAACCCTTCACTGAGAGGGTGAAGGCATAGTATTACTTGCACGTTGCTGGCCAACATATGAGATTTCTCTAACCAAGCAAAAAATTAAACCTTAAGGGGACAAGAACATCAAGGAGCTCCACTGTTTTAAGGGAACTTCGGAAGTTGATGGATCTTTATAAGCTTTTCTACAAAGCTGCTGTAAAACAAATCGGTATATTCAACTGTTGCCTCCTGCTGCTCTGATGGATTATGGGGATTCTTTGAAGTATTTTGAAAATGTTATTTAAAGCAGCTTCTGGGTCTGCATCCTTTTAAGATTCCTCTGATGAGTTTTCAATAAAGATTATAACAGCAAAAGGTCTTTGTCATTCTTGTTCAAATATGAAGCAATTCTACTTTTCAGTAAATTTAGTTTCCTGATGTCTATTAAATCTTAAAATACACATGGAATCTTGATTCTATTAATGATTTGTGTGTGTATGTGTTATTTAGGAGTTCTCTGTAAAAATTCTCCAATACGGTAAAAATTCTTTATATTGCCCACAGTATTGGAAGTATGATGAACCTTTTGTAGTTGTTACACTGATAAATGTGGAACATTTGAATACCTATAGAGAATAATTATTCAATAGTTAGATTTGAAGGTCTTGCAGAAAAATTCAAAGCTGAAATCTCCCTTGTTGAGGTCAGCATTTGAAAACTTATGTGGACAGACCCATATTGTCTTCTTTGTTAACATACAGAACTGTTTGGACCTTTCCTTCTTTCAGTAATTTTTAGATCCCCTTCTTTGATGACCCTGCTTTGTTTTTCAAGATCAACCCAGATTAAGTAGATGCTGTTACTTGCTGGACCTATTAAATCAGGAGTCTCCAACTCCCGGGCCACGACCCATCTCCGGGCCTTGAGTGGTTTGGAACCGTGCAAGCACACACTTGCATCCCCACTTCCGCAACCAGGAGGTAAGCACATATATGCATGCTTCATTTGCACAAACGGCTGGCACACTTGCCCTCTGAGCAAATGGAGCTGCACATGCATGCACGTGCCCGCCGCTCGTGCAGAACCATCCCCTCTCCCCCGCCTGCCTGTCCATAAAGCCAGAAAGATTGGGGAATTCTGTATTAAATAATTAAACTAATGGTCCATGCTCCTGAACCCAGTAGACTTCAAACTGCAATCCTGTTATTCTGCTAGACTTTCTCAACAATCCACCACAATACAGAGTAGCATAAATAGCATTTTAACATTACTGAATCGCCTGCTATTCCAGTGAAATGGTAGAATTTGTCCTATTGGGGACTGAAACAGAAACAATTGTATTTATCTGTCAGTCACATACCACTGTGGATGTCATTAAATCACAGCTGATTGCAAGAATACATAGGTAAATTACACTGTGGTATATTGTAAATCGGAAGCAGTATAGAAAAAGCATTGAAGCTTTTGAACAGTAGTAGTGTACGTAGAAGACTTGAAAACTGGATATCCAAGAAAACAAATAAATGGATCATAGAACAAATGAATCCAGAGTTCTCACTCAAGGCACATATGATCAGGCTCAAATTATCATACGTGAAGCATGTGAAGAGCCAGCTCTCTTGAAAAGTCCTTAATGTTGGGATAGGTGGAAAGAAAAAGAAGAAGAGGGTGACCAATAAGATGAATGTATTTGATTACAATGGTGATGAGGCACAGTTGGCAGATCTGAAGCGCCAGGTTGGGAATAATCATCCTGGAGAAAGTCAGTCTATGTGGTTGTTAAGAGCTGACATTAACTTGATGATGTTTAAGCAATTTAAAATATCAGATAGGGTAAATTGATGGAATCAAAACAGTAATTTCCGTTCGACATTACACAAATCTTTTTTCATCTTATGTCTCAAGTCTTGTTCCAGAGGGTCCATCAATTCTCTAGGATTTATTTTTGAGACATGAAAAGAGGAAATAGATTCCCCCAAGGCACCTTTTCTGCTGTTGGAAGAACGGTATGTCTGTTCTGAGTATATAGATGAAAAAAATATCTCGGACATCTTTCTGGAACTCAGTGATCAAATAATTAAACATTCGCACCACATTTACAGCTTTGTTTGTACTGCCAAAAATAAAAGCAAAGGTGCAACTGTGTATTTCCTCAGCATCTCACTTGAGGAGAGAGAATCTTAACTTCCTAGCAAGACGACTAATTTTGAAAATAGCACTTCTTGAGTGTTAAAATCACAATATATATAAAAAAGGGTACTGGTTTTAAGCCAAGAAGAAGAAAAAAAAAGTTTAGAGATATTGATGCTGTTTTGTGGAAGATGTTTCTGGGTAGTCACGGAAATGTGTTTATAAATTGATCATGTGTATACTTGTATTAGATCTAAGCAACAACACAGCTAAATAAAATAGTCTAAATGGCTACCTAGGCAAACATTCAAACACGTACGATAAGACTGGTTTCAGTGCAATGTTGATAATTGTAAGGGCATTCATGGTGGGTTTTGTAAATATAACAAATATATATTTTCAGTTGTTCCTAAATCTGTGTTTGGCAAGACATTGTAAAGGGAAGGGGAATGGCAGTTGGAGGAAGGACTTTATATTTGTTTGCCCTCATCCATCAAGAGCACCAAAAAAGCCACTGTAGGTACAACAGCAGAATTGCACCCCTATCGTGCTGCTCATCTGATCCCTATCTGACTAGAGGGTGACCAACCCCATCTGTTGACATCTCAATAGGTCCCCAGAAGTATCTGGTATAGTCATCCCATGTTGGGAAGATAAGAAACCTGAGTTTGTTTTTTATTTTCCCTCCTTAAACATAGTTATAAGGTCTTCTACACACTAGCTTCTTCAATTTCTTCAGTATTTAACTGCATGGCCACCAAGGTGAGTTCAGCTACTTGCTAATGCTTTGATTTGCTAGCTATATTGAACAATGAAGGAGATGGTACACCTCAATTTAGCTAAACTGCAGTCCGGTCAACCTCTCCTAAGAGGGTCATGTTCTATTGCTTTCAAAATGAAGAGAAACAGAAGGGAATACATCTAAGCAGGAGACCAGTCTGCTCTCTCTCAAATCATTCCTGTATGAAAGGAATCCTGCATATCTTCTCAAATCTAAGATCCTACTCAAATAGGCACTACATTAATTATATTCATTTTATGTTCTGTGTGGGACTGGTGCCTTTATTCTTTGGGGGTTTTTTGTCCTTAATTCCCAGATACTTTTTTTATATGTAGATATTTAGATTAAATTTTCATAAGAGGGACTTATTAAAATACGCACAATTGCCTAAATATGTTGTTGTGTTTTCAGAATTTTCATAAAGTCAAAATGGGAGTTTAGGCATGCAAACAAAAATCCAAAGGATTTTTAAAAAAACTTTCCTGAATCTCTTTCCTGAAGAGAGGGGCCCTCTGTAGAATAGCCAATATCTGTCCAATGGGCCAAGAATTTGGTGTATCAGGAAATTCAATTTGTAAGTATTGACATTATAACTTTTTCTGGAGAATTTTCAAAGGGGGAGGGGGAATTAAATTCCTCTCCCAGATCAATACAATATGACTATTAATTCGTGTGTATGCTCAGGACTAGAGGATGAGCAAACATAGACATATATTAGCCATGTTATAGTCGGACTAAATTATCCTCATCATAATAATGGTTTTTTGATCCCATGGTACATAGAGCTTGATCAAGTTGATTATGCATCTTATCCATGCCTTTGACACTGACCAGCACTCTCTGAGCTAGCGAAATGCACCAACTATCATAGCTCTGAAAAGCACGGTTGTTTTTCCAGCGGTATCTCTGTTTTCTCACTTTCTAACACATCACGTCCTTTGCAAAAGATTCTAGGCATTAAACATCTTCTGATGGTTAATTATTTTTACAAGTGAGGGGGGAAAATAATCCCTAGACACTATCAGAGCCATCAAAGCATGTATACATTCTTATAGCATCACTCAGAAGATACATCCACATTTCTTGGGGGAAAAACGCTGTCCTTATTGTGGAGTAACCATCACAAATGCTTTTCTTTATAAATGTTCTGCTTGAATGGAGGACAGATGGCAAATCCCAAATGGAGTATTTTTCTCAGAAGACTGTCATGAAGTCTCACAAAGAATGCATTGGCTTCAGGTCATTTTTGCATTCTTACCAAATATGAAGGAACTGCTGTCCAGAAAGCACTATCTTTACCAAGTGAAAAAAATTGAAGCACGCAACTATGTAATAAGAAACAAAGCTTTATTAAACTATACAAAGACAATAATCGGTCTGGCTCTTTGCCTTGTGCAATATACTCTCCTTTCTTCTGGGTTCAGTTCTAGACAAAGAATCCAGCAGGGTTAGCAGAAGATATGCAAAACTTTGCGGAAGTAATTCCTAAATTCAGTGTTGAAGATTGTGTAGATGATAGGGTTGAGGGCACTGTTGACATAACCCAGCCATGTGACAATGCTGATTACTTGGCCAGACATGATACAGGACTCACAGAGAGCTCTGGTTATGTGCACCACAAAGAAAGGAGTCCAACAGAAAAGGAAAGCACCTTTGAAAAAGAGAGAGGGGAAAAAATGAGCCAGTTCTCCCCGGCATCTGTCTTATTTTCTCAAAAGTAAACATGTCAATTTTGAACAGTGGAATATACATTTTTTTTAAATGAGGAAGGAAAAAAATTCACCGAGGTTACCTTTTAATAATGTGAAGTTGCCATTTCCGATCTGCCTAAATTCTTTGCATTTAAGAATGCTGAAATATATTTAATTTCCCTGTTCTTGCTGTATCTGGTGTCTTGTTTAAATGTACCTAGTATTGGGGGAATGGCACAACAGCAGACACCTCCGGCCCTACAACAGTTTGTATATAAACTCAAGGTCCCTTGGGATGCATATTTATTTATTTATTTAAAAAAATGGATACTTGCATATCCATTAACATATTAATTGAGGCACTAAGACCTTAGGGATCCTGGGGTCAGGAAGATACAGTGCAGCTGGTGTGTTAAGCGCTGCCTGGGCAGGCTCCAGTAGCATCTGCGTTTATCTCACAGGAATCATAGGTAACAGATTTTTCTGCAAAAGCTGAAACTAGGCACACAACACAAGGTGGTTGGTCAGGTTTTTCTGCAATGCAAAAAACACCTTGCCAAATTGGGCTACTATAAACTATTTCTAGGACCCCAAAACGCAGAATATACCTAGAGAGTACTCTTAGTTTCACTATATTTTACTGCTCTTGAAGGGGATTTCAGAGGTTAAAACCAGAAAGGTCAACATATTCCAACATATGTGCCAGGTTAAACACAATATCATTAAATAGAAACACGTGAGAAGCAGAGAGGCCTCACAATAAGGCGGGACTAAAGTTACCTCTTCTCCGACAGATGACTGGCTAAAGCGAGTTAAGCAGGTGGGTGTTGGCTGGCAAGGGACTGGGTAGAAAGTGCATTTATGGGTCTCTGGTATCTACAAACCTCTTCCTGTGATGAAATGTAATGAGGAGATGGAGTCCTAGGAGAGAGGAAGTGCATTCCAGAGGAGTAAGAGGCAACTCGGTCTGAATGTTGTGTGTGACAGAAAGAGAGTGAAGATAGCCCCTCCCTAATAGTTCACAGAGTATATTGTAGGTGCAGGTAGTACAGTCCTCCATCTGGCAAGATTTTGTCTATAGGCATGAAAACAATAAAGAACTCTGCTTGGAAGAATCACCATGTGTCAATGTTAGGCCTGACCCTTCCACTTTCAATAACTCTTGCTTTCTCTTTATCATACCACCTGTTCCACCTTTGCTTCACTTTCAGAGCACGCTCCGACTTCAGTGGGCAGTTTTGGGGGAAGAGGAGCATTCTATCTCCAAAGAAAAGTACTGTCTTTGTTTTAATTTCTAAAGCTTCCCAGGATACTCCAAATCATCAGATAACTTTTCTGTTATGCACCAAATATGCATACAATCCCAGTCCTAAATCTGTGTGAGATCTCAGGGAAATCTCAGTTCTTGAGCATTCAAGAAACGCTGCCCGCTTATCTTTCTGTAACTGCTACAGGGCATGCCAAGGAGGTAAGAGAGGGAGGGCTTGGCCTCATTGGAAAATTGACTATCCTCCCTGGTGGGAGATTGCAAAGCAGCTGGAGGCTCTTACGTTGGCAGCACTTTGTAGGAAATAGCACAAATCATTTTGAAATCTGCGGTAGCAAGCACACCTCTCAATATATACAGTGCTCAGCAGAGCGCTTTTTACAACTCATTTGTTTTATTCTTCAGTTACCTTGTTTAATTAGATGTGGATCCTCTTTTCTTGCTAAATAAAGGACCCAGCGACCTTTGGGTTGCTTGGGGCCAATTAAAAAAAAATCAGTGAAAATCATTTTTAAAAGGAATAAATGAGTGTATGTATGGAAAATTCGGCCTTAAATTGAATGTTAGTTTTCATGGTTATTTTTCTTTTTAATCTGTTGTTGTAGCTGGATGGGTGGGGAATTGTGTTGCCGATCCAGGGAAGATGCAGACCCAGTTCTCAACGTGGAAAGTAAAAATCTGAAATCATAATATCTTGCAGTAATATTGAGTCAAGGGGGAAAAGGTGATTTGCAGCTTATATGAACACACTTGAACTTCTTAGTGGTTTTTTTTTTTTAAATCAAACACATCTTTTCCTGCGATCACATCAGTGGTGGAATTTAATTTTTTTTACTACCGGTTCTGTGGGTGTGGCTTGGTGGGCATGGCCAACTTGATTGGTCTCACCCTTAGGACATTTCTCCCTAATCCAACTGATAATAAAATAGCACTAGTTCCAATATTTAGAACAGAGTAGAATAACAGAATTGGAAAGGACCTTGGAGATCTTCTAGTCCAACCCCCTGCTTGGGTAGGAAACCCTACGCCACTTCTGACAAATGGTTATCCAATCTCTTCTTAAAAACTTCCAGTGTTGGAGCATTTACAACTTATGGAGGCAAGTTGTTCCA
>JANHFL010003687.1:7069-36427 GCA_032468155.1 Oxyrhabdium leporinum | reverse complement strand
CTATAAAAGGTGTTGGGGAACTCCAGGGAGTATCAGCTGATCACAGAAGTGTTACTTAATACTCTTTATAATGAAAACGTTTGTAATCTTGTCCTTCTTCCTGAAGGGAAGAGGTTAATCCCATCCTTAGATAGGTGACTGATAGGTTTCCCTGCCCTAATCCTGTCAGTTTCTGTTGTTTATTGACTTGATTCAGCATGTATAAGCTGCATTCCAGATGCAACTATTAAGTGGTTCTTGGCTGCCTGCCCAGAGCTATTAACTGAAGTGAGAGAAAGAAAAAAAAACTTTTTTGCACTTTATTTTTAGCCAGTTCTCCGAACTGCATAAGCAATTACCTAACGGTTCGGACGAACCGGTGAGAACCGGCTATATTCTACCACTGGATCACATGGTTGCTTCTTTGCAGAATTACCAGGAATGCAACATATGTGTATAGACTGGCAACCTGAGTATGCGTACATAGGCTACCGGGGCTTGTCATATTGACACCACACACACACACAGACACACACACACACAGTCCACTCTTACATACTACATATGTCATAGTTTCTGCATTATAATGCATGTTCCACTTCCCTACCTTCCACACTTACATTCACCTCATGAGTACTCTGAATATCTTTTGCTTTTGCATCTGGATTTCTGCAAGCCCTAAACAGCACATCCAGGGAAGACAACAGAGCGTTTTTCAAATGCGATTCTTCCAAAGGGAGGCTCTGGCGTGAAAATGATTGTAAGGAACTGGAGACCTTTAATGTTGCTAATATTCAGCTGTAAAATGGTTAATACATCATCTAATTTTCATTAAGATGCAAAGACAGAATGGATGTACTCTGATCTACAACCACAAATGGCTTATCCAGGCTTTTGTTACAATGGAAAAATTGTGCAGTGAGCGAGCCACTACAGAGGTAGCTCTATTTACGGACCTGAGTGCATAACAGTGAGGAAAAGAACAAAAGCATCTACTTCTCATAGCGCTTCTTATCTAGGACCTTCCTCCTCCTTCAGCATCACATCTCCAGGTCTGCAAAATCTAGCCTGCTTTCTGACCGAGGAAAGCAATTTCTTGTAAGAAGCTCCATTGCCAAATTCCAAAATTAAAATGGCATTTTCATGTGCAGCAGATGCCCTTTTCCATTCACAGACTGTCCTTTCATTGAATTGAATGTGGTTGACAAAATCTTGGCTGCATAAATCCAGAATATTACTAGATAGCAGTAGAAAGAAAACTAGAAATTATTTGTCAAAATGGTTAATCACTCTCTGTTGATTGTCCAACATATAGGCAGTCCTCAACTTACAACCACAATTGACCCCAACATTTATCTTGCTAAGTGGGACATTTGTTAAGTGAGTTTTGCCCCATTTTGCAACCTTTCTTGCCACAGTTGTTAAGTGAATCACTGCAGTTGATAAGTTAGTAACCCAGTTGTTATGTGAATTTGGTTTCCCCATTGACTTTGCTTGCCAGAAGGTCGCAAAAGGTGATCACGTGATCCTGGGACACAGTAACGGTCATAAACATGAGTCGGTTGCCAACTATCTGAATTTTGATCACGTGATTATGCGGACGCTGCAACAGTCGTAAGTGTGCAAAATGGTCATAAATCACTTTTTTGGGTGACAACGTAAATTTGAAAGGTCACAATGAACTGTTGTAAGACGAGGACCACCTGTATTCTGTGTGCTCCTGTACTGTATATTAAAGGGAATCCTGAACTTTTGTTCAATCACTGGATCAGACTGCTCCTCTGTGGGGCGTCTGATATAAGGAGGATTTGGCAATAGGAAAAGGAAAAATAAAATTAACTGTGTAGATTTTAAGTTGTTACAGTTCCTACTGAAATGAGTGGAATCTGTTTCCCGGTGCTTATGCTGCTTCTACAGAAATTTGGAACATGTTGAGAATAAGGTATTACAGCATAAAGTCAGCTACATAAATGTCAAAATCAACATGACTCATTGTTCCGTACCTTCATTTTAAAAAAGAGAGAAGGATCTAAAGTTCATGTTGTTTTCTCCTTTGTCCATTCTTAGCAAATAAAAAGCCCAGCTGTTCTGCTACTCCTCAGCGCAGCTTGAAATCTCTCTATAGTTTGAATGACACAATCAATTCATAAGCAGTGTATTATACAGGATTGAGATCCCGGGTTTCTCTCTTTTTTTTGTCCTCCAGAGAACAACGTGCCAAAACCTGCAGGGGAAATTTGGATAGATCCCAGAGGGTCTATCCATCCTCTAATCATGCCTGGAATTAAGTACAACTGGAATGTCTGAAAAAGTTACTTGGTGAAAAAATCCAGCCGTTTTTTCAGATTATCCTCAAAGCAGCAATAAATGAAGGAAGGACTGGTTAACTAATCGGACCAACTGGGCATCTAGCAAAAGAACCCAGGGTGGGAAAAATTGCTTATCTGAACTGAGATGTTTGAGCAACTATGGGTGGCTATTTTTATGCCTTAAAAAAAACACCAAAGTCTGTGGCTTGAGGGCCTCTCCTGGGTTTGACCCTATCAGGGCAGAAAATGTTGATTGCCAGGGTGTCTTTTACGAGCTAGCTTCATCTCTCTTTCAAGAAGGTGAACGTCCACTCAGAACTCCTTCCAACTTCTGATATGTAGGAACGTAAGCAGTGACCTGGCCTATCTAGTCCAGCAGTCGGTCCTCACAATCGCCAACCAACCGCACAAAAACTAGGACTGAGCAAAATCTGAAATGTCATCTGCTTGTCATTTTTGTACTCCCTCGTGTTTGTTTACTACAGATGGTCCTCGACTTACAACAGTTTGTTTAGTGACCGTTTGAGGTTACAACGGCCCTGAAAAATGTGACTTATGACCATTTTTCAGTTATGACCATTGCAGCATCCCCAAGGGGCACATGATCAAAATTCAGATGCTTGGCAACTGGGTTCATATTTATTCACCTTGCTGTGTCCCAAGGTCACGTGATCCTCTTTTGCGACCTTCTGACAAGCAAAGTCAATGGGGAAGCCAGATTCACATAACAACTGGGTTACTAACTTATCAACCGCAGTGACTCACTTAACAATTGGGGCAAGAAAGGTCGTAAAATGGCCCAAAACTTGCTTAACAAATGTCTTAACAATAGAAATTTTGGGCTAAATTGTGGTCGTAAATCGAGGATTACCTGTACTATCCTTTGCAGTCGCTCTGGTGCATTAACAATGAATCCCAGAAGATCCACTTCCATGAATACATAATTCAATCCATGATAATATAGTTGTTGCAAGAATTATTTGGCATATCTATCAAGCTGCTGAACAATTCTTCCTACTCCCATTTTGAAGAACATTTTTGCCCCATTCTATAGGTCTCCTAAAAAACGCCATTCTGTTGGAGTTTTTCCTACTAAACACAGAGAATCTTTGCATGGCACCATTTTTACTCTTCAATCCCTCCAAACCATTATGATGCTGTAGCAAAAGTACAATAAATGTCTTAGGGTGGGAATGTGGTAGTGGAAGAGGATTTAATTGTTTAGATTCTGCCTGCCACACGTCTTTTAGCAGGAAAGCTGGCACCTAACAGCCCAACTCTACAGTGGTGAGGAATGTGTGCCTGAGTGTACAGTACAAACACACACGTAGACTATTCAGAGGACTCGGTCTTCCGAGGATGATCAGATGTGCAACACTCACTTTGTCCTTTTGGAATTATCTCTCTAGTCAGCCACTAAATTGCAATTAAGAGACACAAAATGAGGAACAAAAAAAGGCAGTTTCTGTGTCATGCTGTACTTATCAGAATGCCAAATGTCTCTCTATGCTTCGCTGTATCCTATTTTATTTTATTTTTAATATCCTGGTTTTACAGCTGTCTGGATCTTAAATTGAACTGTCTGATAGTTTACAAACCTGAAAACCATTTAATGTTTTATACTCACCAACCACAACTGGAAGCACCTTCATAGCTTTCCTTTCCCTGCCAGTGATTTTGGCTGGCTTCCTACTGAGTTCTCCATTTGGTGCATATCTGATGTGTGGATAGGACATAGTTTGAATGCCATTCTTCTTGTAATCACTGGGTAAAGTGCAATCAGAGCAGGCACAGGGGTTGACTTCCTCTGCCTTGATATCCTCCTGGTTCTTCTCAACGACAGGTGGTGGACCGTATGCCTGCTTATTGCCCAAATATATGCTACTCTTCAGCTTGGCTTTCCGAGCCTCTTCCCAACGCCTAAGTCCTTGGAATATGCCGCAGTAGAGGACCAGCATGACAGGACAAGGAATAAAGAAGGAACAGATGGAGGAATATACAATGTAATTGTGATCCTCCAGACGACAGAAAGATGGGTCCCGGTTTGGAACATTGTTGAGGCCAAAGATAATTGGGGATGCCACAGCAAAAGCAAAGATCCAAGTGGTGGAGAGGAGGATCAATTGACGCAGGTCGACCTGTCGTCGATTGTAGTTCAGTGGGATAGAAACAGCAATGAACCTGGATGACAGAAAACAGGGCGTTACCATGGGGTTCCTTGTGGAACCAGTTTACTTCACGGCGGTAAAATAGAACAAACTTTAGAAGATGGAGCCGGGCAATATATGATGTTTCAGGTGTTACTGCATTAAAATTCCCATTTTGCCTCTCATACTGCCCGTTCATTATTTAGGAAATGCAGCATTATCATGTGGCTATGCCACCACAAGGCAAACACAAAAGGTTCTTCTACCCCTATTTCTCCATTCTGATCTATCAACATTTCCCTGCGCACGTTCTTTGCTCATCCAATTACCCTTCCCAATTACCAGTTACGCTTGCCTGCTCTATGGAACATTTATTCTCCTCATAATGGCTCCATGACACTGCTTCTCTCCCTTCAATCAATCCATACTGTTGGTAAAGGACAGTTGTAGCTACAGTGACAAACACATTCTAGAAACTGGGCCTCTCCAGAAGAAAATGGGTTCTAATTTAATAGGTCTCAATCTCATTTATTTAACACATACATTTGCATCTCTAAAAGTCAGCAGAGCATGTCAATATTAGGTGGTGGGTTCCGATAATCAAAATATTCCTGTATGACCATCCATTCTTTACAAGGCAGTATTAGGAAAAATGAAGCAGGATTTGCCATCTTCTTGGAAGAGAGAGAAAAAAGGACCTAGCTATTGAGTATTGAGTATAAGATGAAAACTTGGTTAGAAATCAACAAGCATATGGTAATCCATAAAGTTTGAACTGGAAAACCCTTTCTGTCCATTAAATATGTCTATATTATTTTCCTGCTTTGTATTTCAGTTTCTACTCAAGAGTCGGTAGCCTTGTACTTTGGTTTATTTTTCAAATCAAATGCAGCAAGTATTGCTATCAGCTGAAGGGCCTTGCTGTGCAGTCAGGTGAAACTGTAAATAATATCAATATCCCCAATATCAGGTAAAGTCATTTCTTTCAAATGCGCAGGAAACTTTCTGCTAGTCCCAGGCGGTGCTCCTATTTTTATTCTTCTTTTTCCTTAATGCAGACTGACTGTTATATATGCAAAATGATTTAAAAGCATTTGTGCGTGTCATCAGCACTCTTTCACAGTTAACATTCAAGATGTGAAATTTGGGGACAATGGAGCAGATGGTGGTGTAAAGTACAGGGGCAATGTACAAGTTCCTACCCAGAGCAGGACATTTTTAGCATGTGGAGGAATACATTCAGAAGAGGTTTTGATTGAATTGATTGTCGTGTCCCCAAGTATTTTTATCCCTGTACCACAAATGAGTATATGAATCACAAATGGGCGATATCTTTATTAAAGATAGTGTGTGTGTGGAGGGGGGGGGGAGGGAATTCATATCTCTATGCAAACACCTGAATGATCACTAGATATCAGCAAAGTGAAAACACTTTCATTTCATCTAGAGCATAGGTGTCAAACTAGCGGTGTAACATTGCAGTCATGTGATGTATCACAATGTTTTTTCCCTTTGCGGAGCTGGGGCGGGCATGGCCTGTGCATGACGCATCCAGCCCGCAGGCCGCCAGTTTGATACCCCGGATCTAGAGGTTATCTGGATTTTTGAAACTCAGATGTGGTAGCCCAAAGTAAAGTTTCCTTTAAGTCAAGCTCAACTCTTGATAATTTCAAGAAATATGTCTCTATGTGGCTTCCTTGGCAACAAAATACAAATGGTTTTTTTCTGACTTCTTTCAAGGTATGCTTCCATCTTCCCAAGTCTACAGGGTGACAAGATGCTTTCACCTTCTAGACTACTGAGGTTTCCTGGAACTCTCCGATTCAAATACTAACTAGGATTAGCTCTGTCCTCCTTTCTGAGATCATTGAAATGGGCATGAATTTTTGTGTTCCGCTTCATTAGAGAAGTGGTTACAAAAAGTAGGAGAAGTGGAGGAAACATCAGAGTCCAAAAAATATTTCAGGTCTGCAGATTAAAATCACTCTCAAGTGAGACTATGTGGTATGAGTGAATTAATAAGTGTTATGCCAAGCATTTAGAGACAAAAAAAAAGTTCCCCTTACAGGCTTGAAAACATAAAGGCCATGAATCCTAAACTTATCTTTTGCCTTTAAAGCAAACCCTACATTTGACATGCTCTAGCTCCAAGCACGGGTCTAACCAAAAGGTAGATGCACAGGGATGACAGTGTGAATTTCCCATTTGAACAGGATATCCCCACCATTTAAAATGTCGATACAAATCAGCAGTTGCTTGGTTGGTAGTCACAGAAAAAAGAATTGCCACTGCAGGTTTCTTAGTTTTAATAATTCAAAAATTATTTTGAAAATTGGTTGAAAGCAACCGTCTTTGGCAGTAATGACTACAATGATCTTTGGTTGGTATGGGTATTGTATCATCCATAGCTCAAAGAAGAAGAAAAAGCACTTTTCCCCTTCTTTACTCAACGGTGACAACAGGGAAACATTAGGAGTGATGTTCAGATTTCCTTGGAATAGAAGCAGCTTTGTCTGATTAGCTGGACAGCAGGAAAAAGTGGGTGGGGATCCTAGCGACTGATAGGATAAAACAAAATAGTCAGAAGCAACGTATAGGCAATAAACCACTTATGTTTCCAAGAGTTTCTCAGTATCCTTCTTGCCTTTATTTGGTAGGCCCCGAGTTCTTTCCAATAAGAAAATATCAAACTGCAATTATTGGAATAATTACTTCAGCTTCTGTTAGTGAGAAGGGTGTTAATCATGTCTGAATTTGCCTTTCCTGAACAGAATATTGCTTTATAGTCACAAAAAGCTTCCCTTGATAAAGTAGTGGGTGTTTTAGGGGAGTGCATTGTTCTCTCTACGTTTTGAGCCAATAGACCTAAATTATACAGTATAGACAAAAATGAATTAGAACAAAGATATTTTTCAGTCTGCAAATTTTGAATTTTACAATTCACTTTACAATATCCCACATATATCTGCTACAGAAATGGATGTTCAGATATATAACTAGTAAAGAAAAAAAATTTTTTTTGGGGGGGGCGAGTATGTTGATTAGAGAAATCAATGCATTTTTGTACATTCTAAAGCCAGAATGTACAAAACAAATACATAGTAAACTTTCACAGAGTGGATACTTATTGATCTACCTGCACCTTCTATAGATGTTGAATGAGATACAAATGAGAAGCTCACAGTCCTTATGGATGGCAGCATTAAATTTACGTTTCCTCTATTTTTTCTAAAGAACCCTCCTAGAGTTTCTTCAGTGGCTGAGGCAGCTAAACAGCTGATTAAATATGTATGTACGTACATATGTATGTATAACGTGTGTTAAAACTGGAAAGAGTTGGGAAACTTAGCATCTAAAAGCCATAATGAGCAGAGTTTCTTACCGATCCACGCTGATAGCACAGAGATTGAAAATGGAGGCAGTGCATAGCATAACATCCATGGTCATCAAGGCATCACATAGGACCGGGCCCAAAGACCAAACACCTCCCTGGAACTGAAGAAAAATCAGTGAATGCATTCAAAGTTCATACTTGAGTGTTCCCTTCTTTAGCTACAATTCTTGTTGGATTCTCAGGTTGTGGCTCCGATACTTTTCTTTGAGAAGATCCTCTTCAATGGCTGACACTATCAAGAGGGTTACCAGGTTGCAATCAGGCATTCAGAGTTGTAGCTCTAAAACCAGCAATCAAGCAGTAGTGGGGGTGAAATAGCTGCCTCTCCTCCCACACATGCCTGTCTCAGGGCAATCATTCAGTCTTCTTTGTTGTTATACATCATACTAGGAGGCTTACATACCGAAACAATTGAGGGGAGGAAAGAGATAGATGGAAGGAGGAGGGGGGAAAAGAAACCTCACCAAACTTGAAAATCAAATCTCCAGGAAGTGGTATAAAACAATTTTATTTCCTGGACCACGAACCACTATGGGTATCAAGTGTTGTGACTCAGGAGAAAGATTTTTCCAGAGGAGAGACACACAAAGCAGGTACAGAGATAGCTAAAACATTTGTTTTTATCAGTGGCAACTGCAGCACACCTTTATAACCAATAGTAAATACCAAATCACTGGATGATAAAAGCATTCCAGAACCTTCCATTATTACTGTAATATGCACTGATACTGTAGCTCCTCTATCTGCTTGTAAAATCTTGGATTATATTAGGAAGAAAGCCTTGTGCTAATATCAATCCTCACCCTGTTGGTGCTATAAATAGCAGCTAGGAATGATGTCAAGAGAGGTGGCTTATTTACACCTTATAAACTGTAGCTTCATCATTTCTTAATTTTCAATCTGATTGAGGGGGTCAGGCTAGGAGAGGGCAAATGCCTGCATATAAGCACTCATCAACCACCAGAAGATTATCCAGCTGTGACTTGGGATTCCCCAGAAGGCTAGGAGCAACTTTTCTAAAAAAAAGTAAAAGACTTAAATGAGATAGCTGTCAAATTTGCTCCTTACTTCATTTCTGACAGCTTAAGCAAGCCACAATGGGTTGTAATAATAATGATAATAACGATGTCAAGCAATTTAACAACATACTGCAAAGAGGTGAAAAATTGAAGATTGGTTAACACCTGGCAAAAGCTACCTGGTAATAAAAGATCCAATAAAAGGGGCAGCACCAGGCAACTACAGGCTAAGCACCTGCTTACCGACAACTTTCAAATTGCTAATTTGTTGGTGGCTGATGCATCTAGTTGAAAATAATCTCTTTTACCTGAGCAGAAGGAAAACTGCCTGAACAGCAGAGGAACAAAAGATCAACTCCTAATTGACTAGATCATTCTGGAAAACTGCAAAAGGAGGAAGACCAACCTTGGATTGATTACAAAAAGACGTTCAATTCTCTGCTACACAATAATGGATGATTAAGTGCCTAGAAATAATAGGAGTCAGTAGTCTATGGAGATTCTTGGTCAACCAGCTCATGGTTGTCTCAAAGGTACTTTTTCAAAAGGCAACTGGACTTTCTGGTTTTTCTTTGGAGATGTTTTGCTTTTCATCCAAGAAGCTTCTTCAGCTCTGACTGAATGTTGGGGAATGGAAGAGCTGAAAAAGCTTTTTGGATGAGAAGCTCGTTTCCCCTTTTCTCCAAGAGGTATCCGACATAGTGCAATTTTTGGATGTTGGTCTTTAGTATATGCAATGTAAAAATGTAATGATTAAACATACAATATTCATTTCTTACCCAAGCTTAACTCTAGTGAAACCATGACTTTTACTCATGAGAATCAGAGATTCAGTCATCTTCAGGGAATGCAAAGTTTGAGATTTCCCAGTTTAAGCATTAGCAGACGACATACAAGCATGTGATCAAACACACACCTTTCTGTCAAATATGATGAAGCTAAAACTAAAGGGTGTGTTATTTAATTATTCTTCTTTATGTCACCATGGAAATGATTATTAAAGTAATTAGAATTCACAGTGAGATAATGTGAGATAATCTTATAACATTTTGAGATCTTCAGATCTCTTCATCTGTTAAGGGTTCCCTCCACCTCTCCCTCAGAAAAAAATAATGAAGGCAGGCAAAGAAAGAAAAGGAAAGCTGACTGGATGAAGCCAGGACCTGAGTCTTAAAATGGGATGAAGGAAGAGTCACAGGATTAAATAAACTAACCAGCTTTTCTCAAGTCCCTCCAATTTTAGTTCCAACTTAAAAAGGCTGCTTTACAAAGTTGTGGTTGATATATATATATATATAGCACACAACGTTTAATTTTTCCCATTTGGCTGAATATAAAATCAGATGGTCAATCTTTATCAAAACACCAGGTGCTTAACAATCAGAGAGCAAAAGCTATAAAAAATCACATCAATTTTTATATAAGTAAAGATAAGACATTGGGGTATGTTTTGGGAGAATTTGGCCAAATTACATACTGTCTTTCTAAATTGAATCCATTTCAGGTTAGCATATCTTTTCTAAAAAAAATTTAGCCACTTTCCAATCTGCCTAATTTGAAGAAAAGAAACAAATGCATTTTTTTTCTTCCATCCTTCTATCTCTGTGCTGGTGAACAGCTGCAGTGAAATATTCATACTAGTTATGTCCCTTTCAAAGGCACAGGAGCAAAGGTTTCAAGGAAAATAGCCTCGTAAGGATAGCTGTGTTAGATCATTCATACAATATGTTTATCAAATGACTGAAGTTTTTTAGTTCAGATAGTCTGAATCACAAATTAACCAAATGGACTGGATTTGTGCTGCATACCGTGTACACAAAACCTAATCAAGGCTGAAAATAATTAGGCTTAATATGTTTCACAAATCATCATCATCCTAGCAGCTGCAGGGTCTACTGATACGTTGCATCAATATAGCTATTAATGTCTGTCACACAGTACATACAGTAAACAAAGCCTATAGTGCTGTGTTCATTTGTTCTCTGGGAAGGCCTCCATCACACTGCTGGGCTATGGCTCATGTAAAACTGTCCATCCAGGGGAAAAATGGCTTTGCATCAATGTCTTACCACATGGTTGTGATAGCATCCTTCCCTCTGCACATTCGCAAGATAGGTCTTCTAAAACAATTCAGTCTGTGCTGTTCTAATGTAATTTTTCATAGGGACATTCAGGTGGTCGTATCTTACTCCTGCTGTGATGCTACCCAGCTGGAATTATTTATTGCCCCTATAAACTTCTGAGTTACCGCAGTGAAAATGAGGCAGTGGTTCATACACTGAATACCCTTGTTTGTCTTTTGAATTATGTTTTTATGTAATTTTCTGATTGAAATAAGTTAAATGTTATTATGATTATGGTGATTTTATTAACATGCTAGAAACAGGGCAGGGAGAAATTGAGCAAAGATGAGATTGCAAGTCTGTGCTGGAGCCAGGTGCCATAAATGTTGACTCTGCCAATATGGGCAATTGTACACATTTTAACAGATCATCTGTTCTGCTTTCCATATGACCTGCAATGCCTTCTCCTTTAATACAGCAAGAGATAGCAGCGTCTGTATAGATCAACCAACTTTTTAAGTTCAACTTGAGAATTTATAATTATAGTAGTCTTTTGCCCCACTTCGCACATTTGCTGAGTTTGTTCCTGCAATGGTTAACTGTTCCTTTTATTTAGGGATAATTCACTGAATAAGCCTCCATTGTCTACATCATACATTTTGGAACGTATGGTTTTTATTAGTTGAAACTGTTCGGTTTGCACAAAGTCAAAATTAAAGAAATCACATTTTATCATGAGTCCTAGTCTTCTTGTTTCTACTCATGACTTAGAGAAACAGATCTCATGACCTAGGCAGAGAATTTGCTTGCTGCTGCTTTTAGTACACACAACATTTCCCTACTAGCCTCGCCCAGCCACAACCGAGTTACAAAAACCTAATCCCCACTTAAGTGTCTGCAACAGAATTTACAAAAGTGGAGCTAACAAGCTTGATCAGAGTCCTGTCCCTTTTAACATGCATGAACATGACACACATATACAAAGTGGAAAGACTTTGCCCATGCCAGGCATCTTGAATTGTTCGATCCCTCTCACACAGAAGCCCTTGTTTACACATGTAATTTGGCAATGCTGTTTGAATGACATGCTATCAAACGCTAATGGGAATGGCCCACCAAAGTAATTTTGAATTAGTTTTTAACCCTGTACATCTCCTGATAAGAAAGTTTAACTAAAGGCTCCTCATTGTTAAATACTCATACACAAACAAACAAACAAACAGCATTTTGCTACCAAGCAGAGCCTAAGGACACAGTGGTAATACATAAGCACACAGCCCAACATTTTGCAAGTGTATTTACTGTCCGTTCATGTGTGTGTGTGCTCCCAGGAGCTGAATCCAGTGCTTTGGGGTTGAAGGGAAGAGCCCACCAGAAATGTTTACCATCATCATACAACAAAACTTGCAGTGAAACCTAGTGCAATGCCAACAAAATATGTACAAATCTGTTTTTCTGAGGAATTTGGAAAAAAAGAGGAAAGGCTAAGGTATGTGAAAGAATCAATATGTTTGATTCAACATCATTCATTTTGATCTTTCCCTTGTTTCTTTATCCAAAGCAAGTAACAGATCAACTATCCTTCATAATACTCATAACGGCATACCCAAAAAATCATCTGCATGGCTGCCAATTTATTTGCACTGAACGTTATTGAAAAAGTACTCAACAAGGATAGATTTTCCAGTCCCATCAAACACAAATAGGCCCTCACTTGACCTGTGCCTAATCGTTTTAGTCCAACGCAACAGGCTTACATCAGCCTCTATAATTGGTTCTAATAGAATTTTGTGACTATATTGGCACCTTCAGTCTTTTTTTCTTGCTAAATTACACATTATTTTCTGTTTAAAATGCTGGTAGGCCATTGGGTTCAGAATTATTACCCCAAGTCAAGCTGAGTTTCGTTATTTCTGGTTTCTAGTCTCCTGGGTGACATGCACAGAGTTTTAAAGTCCCAGTGTTGTTCTCCACGGATGACAGCATTGGAACTCAGTAGAACTTACTCCCAATTTTCTTTTGAGATAGTAAATGAGAATTGAGCAACCTTCGGATGGCCATAGAATCAGTGGGATCACATGGGCAGGGTCAGTTTGCAGAGCTCTCTGGGGGACCTGCATTGTTTTTCTAATGTGATAGAGTTATTTTGCACTATACAACACAATTTTAACCTATTTCCCAACCAAACCGGAGGTGGCAGACAGCTATGCTTTCAGTGATCATAGCTAGAAGGGATTCTGAGGGCTGTAAAAAATAAATCAAGTATTTTTTAAAAAATTAAAAGGCAAACAATAACCACAGGTTGCCCATCCCCCTCGGGAACCTGCGTTACTTCAGACTGTATTTGTGGTTCAGGTGCCTAAATCTTCTTTCATGTGTGCTATTACAAAGCTTGGTTATTCAGTAATCAGCAGATTTATTAAATAGTTATTGTCACCACGGAAAATACAAAATCCTCCCTATTATTATAAAAATAGGGTGAACAGAAATTGCTGCGGAGAGATGAGCCTTCAGCCACCAGGGTATCTCCTTGTTTTCAAAACCCAGTTTCCCCTGTAAGTATCTTCCCTGCATCCTTGTTATCTAGGAAATATTTCTATACTGGAGAATATATTTCATGTGGAAGCCATAAAATACAATTGCTTCTCAGTAAGTATATGTCAACCAATACAATACATGATTGCTTTGTTTTTTTGGGGGGGAGGGGAAGGTGAGCCTGAAACACACATGATGACATTTGGAACTTGAAAACAGCTCTGCAGTTGCAGATCACAGTTGCTGCCATGGGTAACCTTTTAAAACCTTACAAATATGCATAGATTCAAACCATCATTTCATTTCTTCATGTTTTAGGTACCTAAAAAGCCTGCATATTTTCCTACCCATAAAATTGTTAGTTTTTTCCAATTCTTCTAGTGAAGAGCACAGCCCATTCCTTCCAGAGAAATCAATTTCATAATTTTTAGTGTCACAGTGCTTAAAAAAAATTGACCATACTTTCCTTTAGCAGCTTCCCAAAACTGCAGCTTTAAACTGGTTGAGAAAAACAGATTTCTCAGAGTCATGATAAGGAGGATGCATCGGTTCATGCATAATCTGTTCATCATCTGCATCCAACCCATACTGATGGGATTTAATGTCCAAGGAAATCTGCCGTTGTAAATAAATTCATTTTGTGTCAGTTTTGTATCTCACAGTAAAATGAGATGGCACAATATACCATTGTGGCAAAATGGTTAACTGATTGTAAATTTAGGATCTTTGCACATGGCAATGGCTTGAATCGGGCCAGAAAATGGATAAGGAAGGAAGAAGCAAAATGAAATTGGAAATCCATGCCGCTGTGGCTCTGAAATCAAATCAAAATGAAGCCAGATGTCGAATGGCCAAATGCCATTAAGGTTGACTATACCAGTACAGGACAATGTACAAACTGAGACTGAAAATATGATTGCCACATGCCAATCTTGGTCTTCCTTTTAAGTATTTTAAGGAAATAGAATTGGACATTATCACCATGTCTGACTTTATATGCTTCCTTGAAAAAGGTAGCCATGGATTCCCTCCTGAAGAAGACATCCCTCAACCAAGCAGAGTTGAATAATTTCAGTCATTTTTTCAACCTGGTGTTTTTAGGAAGGTTGTTGAAAAGGCAGCAGGGACTCAAGGATTCTGGCTGAAGCAAATTAACATGTTTTAGACCTGGGCATTGAATGAAAACTGCATTAATCAACTTGCAGCAACCTACAGTATGACTTGGAGGGAAGGAGTGTGACCCTTCTGATTTTGCTTGACCCCTTAGCAGAATTTGGGATCATTGGTGGGTGTTGAACATTTGAGGGCCTGTTTTATACTCTGCCCCTTCTGACTAGGCAGTTTAAATTAAATTCCAACAAGATGTTATGCCTGTTTGGAAATATTTGGCTCTATGTTAGTTCTATCACTGGAAGGCATCACATTCCCCTGGAAGAAGCAGGTCTGCCATCTGGGGTTTTCTTGCACTTGCAGCTCCTGGTTGAACAGCAGATGCAAGTGATGCCTAGGAGAACTTTTAGCTAGTTTTAGGCAGCTTCCTGGAGGCAGCCTTTCATGGAGCATGATGCTTTGGCATCTGTCACTCATCCCCTTCCATTAGCACAATCAGGCATTTTCAGAGTAACCTGGATAGAAAACATTTCAACAGGTGCATAAGAATCCAAGAATTCTGACAAGTATCTTTATAGTAGAAAGCCAAAAGAATTCCAGAAATTGTGGTATATCAAAAGGGAGTTCTATTTACTGTAAAATCACAGTCCAGATTCCTGTAGCCTTTCTTCTACTCACATAAAGCAAAGAACTAGATGTATCTCTCTTTGATGGAATAGACAGTGACTGTGTTACCTGTTTCGGTAACTGCCAGATTTTGGTATCTGGCTATTTGCCTCTGAATGTGTGAAAATGTGTGATAAAAGGATGATCACATTCAAAAGAGTCTACAACACTTCTTGTACTTTAACAGTTATACAAAAAAGACAACTGGCTTGTGCATAGGTACACAAGGAAAACCACAGTGACTGAGATTCCTGCTTTACATAGCTATCAAATATGTAGGAACCCACTTCTCTCAATTGCTTTTTTGTGTGCAGGTTCAAAAGAGGGCTTGATCAAGCTCTATTTAGCTATGTGCTTACACTGAATAAAAATAACCCAGGTAAATATATGTAACAAAAGAAGTATAACTCTTTGAAGTGGAAAAAAAAATCATTTTAAATAAGTGTGCTACCTCAACCACAGATTTGGAGGGCTCTCTATAAAAAATTTCAAAACACATCGTAATTAAAAACGCAGCATTCTAGATAAAAAACATGAACAAATAAAAATAATCCAGATAAAGGGAGGCAGGAGGCTGTGCATCTCAATACCATTTCTTACATCCCCAATTTATCTTGTTTGAAAACAGGAACTTGCTACTGAGGACTAAACTATAAGAACACAGTGAACAGACAAGAAAACAAGTGGATGGATCATTAAACAAATCAACCGAGAGTTCTCACTCAAGGCAGACGTGACCAGGCTGAAACTATCTTAACTTTAGACACGTTATAGGAAAATACATTATGAAAAACGCTCTAATCCTGGGGAAAATGGAAGGAAAGAGAAGAAGATGACCAGCAAGAAGGTGAATGAATGCAACTGTTGGAAGATTTGAAGGGACAAGTCAAGGATAGATCATTATGGGGAAAATCATTCTATGCAGTTGCTAGGAGTAAAAAGAAAAACAATGAACGGCACCAATAAATTGATGGATTAAATGTCTATTGTTTGTTAAGACCTTCTGGGATTATCCCCTGAAACCCTTTGATATATGTGAGTTCTACAATTTCTCACTCAATGGTGCCATTAAAGTCCTACTTTTCCAAAATAGTCACTTTGCGTTCTGCTACGGAGTGTTCTATAATGTAAATAATGTAAATGAAACTATTTCTACTCATTTTCTTGCAAATAAAAGTAGAAATCCTTTGACTCCTTCATTCAATACCAAAAGATCAGAAGTATTGGGAGTATGGCAGCACATCTAGTTCCAACTTTTTCACTTGCACTGTTTTTATCCTATACACATATAACACTAAATAAATAAATATATAATGGCTTCCTTACATATGTTTCTGCAAAAATAACCTGTCAAATGGTAAGAAAAATGTATAAAGCTGGTTATTCCTTTAAAAATTACATACACCAAACACCTATTTTGAGAAGTCATCTACTGTTTGTTACAGATTGGATTTAACCTACAGGGATTGTGCAGATGGGCACAACAAGTAGAGCCTCATGCTCCATCTCATGCAACTGAAATTGCACAAGTATAAAATATCCAATACCCGTACTCTACTCCTGACTTTACTGTTAGATTCAACTGCTCAATTAAATGAAAATTAAGAACTCCTAAAATATTGTGGGGATGAAAGGTGTCAGACATGATAAGAGTATTCACAGTGATTTCTCTAGAATTAAAATGAAACTTCAGATTTCCAAACTTTCCCACCAAATAAGCCCTTAAATATCACAGTGTCAAGCCATTTTGCTGCACAAATATTCTGATGTTAAGCAAAACATTTAATAGTTATTTTTATCTAATTAGTGAGGAAAGAACTAAATTGGAAAGCTGAATATAAGCCAGGAAGAAAGGGTGGATTCCCAGAAAATTATGGTCAACTGTCTATGATATTCCAAATTCCTCCCTCCTGCATGATTATTTTATAATTTGCTCTGTATTCTATAGGTTTTACTTCAGCTGCATGCAATGGGAAATCAAAGAAATTGAAGTTCGACCCCTTTGGAGACTTGAAAATTCGGTTCTGAGTATTGGTACAGTTAACACAGTCTTAGATTACAGACGTAGTATCTCTATCTTCTTATGTTAACAAAGGGAAATATTTATCCATCCTGGCAAAGGACAGTCAAAATGTAATCTAAGCCAGGAAGGTGCAATCAACCAAGAGTCTACTCTAGGGCAAAAGATGGCCAGTGCTCAGTCAACATAAAGATTCCTGAAAACAGAGAAGGGGAATGCTCTGTGTATATATGTGAAGGAACAGAAAACTTTCAGGACCCTGGACAGAGCCCAGAATTCAAGGTGGAATTTAGTTAAAACCAAGGTTTTTGTTTTAAATATTCCATAAAGTTTACTGTGTTTCTACACAGAGGCTGATCTCAGAAGCTAATCCCTAGTTTATAACTGGTTGGAAAACTGGGATTCTCAAAGCTGTTGGCTAGATTGGAAAGTTGAAAAGCACATTTTAGAAGGCGGCAATAATAAAACAGATCTGTATCACCATCAAGAAAATGGCATAAGTAGAATCCCCAGGAGTTGAGCTCCACTTAAATATTGCTTTTTACCTCTCAAATGTGCAGAAACCTAAATGGGAGTCCCTTGGCCTGAAACCTTCCATTCCACTGTGTCTCCATAGTTACCTTTGAAGACAATTTATGTTAGGGTCTCTCTGGAACTGAGTTCTAAGACTGGATCCTCAGGGGACCCAGATTGAAGATCCTTTAACTTAGGGCATTTTTGGTTGAATAACAGTTTCAGGGCCTCTACAGTCCACACCACCAGTTCCTTTGCATCTGCTTTGCCATTTCCCACCTATGAAATAAAAAGATAGTGAACTCTTTATTAGTAAGAATCTTACTTTTGGAAAGTAATGTGACTGCAGTGACTCTGATTTACCAGAAATGGAGTAAAATAAAACTACATGGGGGGGGGGATATAGTGGGATGGATTATATATGACACTGAGTGTACCTGTATTCTATTTCACAAAATCAGTAAGTCCCTGCTGGGTAGATCAAACTTTCTTTTTGAATGACAAATGAAATCAGGTCCATTGCTTATTAGCAAGCAAAGATTTAAAAACCTCAAGAAGGGAATTGCTTAACTAATCACTGATGATTCACTCTCCTCTTTTTCCTAATGAACTGTATTAAAAATAACTTCCTAAGTAGTTAACCCAAACTTGCCTCAATAGGCAGTAGCAGCCTAGCAAGGAAAAGACTGTATTAAATTGACCACCTGCTGGCTTTACCTTTTATCCAATACTAATGGAACTCACAGTACAGTGATAAAAAATTGCTACTAGGATTTTAATAGAGAAAACCATACCATGTTGTTCCACTTACTCCAAATTGCTTGCAGTAGAATTTGTCTACTCTGTCATGAAGAAATAAATGAGACTTTGGGGATACCAGAAAAGCTGTCGGCCCTTCTAGATGGAACTGTAATGCTAGTAATATTTGGTATTTAAAGACCCGGAGTGTTTTCTCAGAAAAACACATACATCTACATAAAAAAAAACACCAAGCTGAGGTACCCAATGTAAAGTCTACATTTTAGCTCTCACAGATTAGAGGAAAATAATATATTTTTAAAAGATTCTGAAATTGGAATATGCTGAATTCCGACACTCTTAACCATGGTAACTGCATTCAATGCAGTGGGATTTGTACAATGCACAAATGCCTTTTCTGTGTGGGCCTTACAGTGTCACATATACACCAGCATTAACTGGGGCAATCAATGAATGATATATCTCTGGTGAAATATTCTGATTCTATTCTCTCTTTCTCACAAACTTCATTCCAAACTGGGAATATTTACATATAATAAGGTCTAAGCTTACTCTTTCAAGAAACTCAAACCAAACCAATAAAAATTAATTATTGTATCAAGTAGGATTTATTTGGTGGGGAAGCTGCTCAATGAACCCAGTGCAGCAATGTGATGAAAAGCTAACGTTCTGAATCTACTAGGTCAGATAATCTGATCAGGGGGAAAATCCATCTAAGATGATTAAACATCAGTATTGCTCTTGCTGAAATAAGTGCTACACAACAGAGAAGAGCATAAGCATGTAATTTTAGTTGATATGTTATTTTTGACCATTGCAATTATATATTGCTCACTGATCTGAGAGCAAAATCCAATGGACACTCTTACTCCAAGGTCAGTCTACTTATCCATTTATTTCCAAACAAGGTTGCATTGTTGCTTATAATATTCACTGATGCCTGTGAAAGCTACAATTATTCATGAACAAAATTATAAACAGACTTCTTTTAAACCACCCAATGTTCTATTCAAAGACAATAGATAATAACCCAGCCTTGCAAATGAGAGAGTCATATTCAAAATCTATATTTAAAAACAAAGCCATATAAAATGAGAAATGCAGTCTGAATAGGAAGGAGTCTCTACAAATTTCAAAAAAACATTTTCTTCTTCAATCCATGATATTATACAACATTGCAGCAGAAAAAAGGCACACCTTGCTCATACTGTCTAATTATTCTTAAAGAAAAAAAGAACATTCTCACACATAAAGATTACAAAAGTAAATTCTCTAAAGAAGATAAACTGCATCCCAGAAAAAGGGCAAGGAAGAAACTACTCTGGATACACCCACCAGTTGCAGGAAAAAATGGCTATAATTTATTGTACTTTCCCTGTCAAAAAGAATATTCAGTTCAAATTGCAGACACACAAGGGATGTACACCAGCCATCAGCCAGAACACCACAAGCCACTGGGGTGATGCATCTTGCATCGCACCCCCTCTGGAAATATCCACATGGCAAAGTGGGAACAGCCATCATCCATCACTTACAGAAGGCATTGTAAACAGAATTTATTTCCTTAATAAAGAAAATACTGTATCAAAATACCCCCCCCCATTTGCCCATTGGTACAGAATTAAAAGTATTTTCTTAAGAGTGTAGGATAGTATAAATTATCTCATAGATATTCTTGTAAATGTATTCACTGCCTTCCCCATTAAATGAAGCCACCAGTCCTTCGTGTTACCTGATATTGGTCTTCTCATTGGGACATGAAGTCCTACCACTTGAGCACTGAGGTTTCCAAAAGACTAGAAAATTCTCTAAAAGTTAGGAGGCAAAACCAAAACATAACTGCTCCTCTTCCTTAATCATCCCTTGTTTTGGCCACTTAAGTACTGGTGCATTTTTGAGGATAGATGTATATAAATGTTATTTGCTGAACTGAACATGGGCACTTTAGTAAAGCTCTGTTTTCAAAGGCTGAGAAACCTGACAGACTATCAAATACCTCAAATGAAGTGGTTGATGGGTTGCACACTGTTGAGTGAACCACAGATGGTTCAGATTTGCCAGCATAGACATAAAGTAGATTTGCCAGCATAAACTAACAAATACCAAGATGATTCACACTTCTGTCTTTTATAGACTCCAATTTGCTGTTGATGCTTTACTTCCAGGACACACCAATCTCCTAAACCTTTAGCAAATCTTTCTGGCCCTCATGCTGGTTGCGTTTGGCTTTGGCTGAAAAGTACAAAGCAGCATTTGATTTGGTTTTATTCTATCTTAGCCGTTGCAGTGTTCACCATCTTGCAGATATCATTTACAAATAAGGCAATATCTTCATTGTTTCAAGATCCACTGCTATAATAAAGCTAGGCGGTATATTCTAACCCCAGCAAGCAAAGATCCTTGTATCGATTTATCTTTAGTCTTGGAAACTGCAGAAAGCCGTATCTTTTCCAGAATTAAATTCATTGAAACACAAATACAGAGACTCAAAGGGCCGCTGCATCTTTCGGTTTACCTAAATGGAATCCGAGACTGTGCTCTCCACATTGTTATAGAATACCTGCATTTGTTAAACACATGCACAGAATAATGTTTTAGCGCTCATTGAGCTCCTTTTCTTCTTTAAATATGATGTACCCTTGGAAACATGAGTGCTTTTTTCATCTAATAACAGCCTGTTAAGATAATGGATAATAATAGGGTGAGGTGAATGTTGCATCACTGTTTCTAATTCACATTCTAATACATATTCTTGACATTCAATCTCCTCCGCATTTAGCTCCCCTCACATGATTTCCATTAACTTCAAATGATTTTGAATCAGATCGAAGAAGGATCGGCACATCTATTTTGGACAATATTTTTCGTGAAGCTGAAAACAGAGACCTTCTATGTGCCCATACTTTGATGTGTGACAAAATTATCATTACTCCAAAAATGAACACCAGAAAGGAAAGATGCCCATATTTCCCCCAGTCACTCTAGCTACTCACAAACTTTTATCTCTGAAACTCCCTTACATGGCTTACAATTGCTCAGCTTTGGAACCAGATGTTTTCTATAGCTAGAGGTAACATTTGACATGTTTTGTTTATCAAACATTATAGAGTCACCTGTTACTGCAGATTTATTAAAGAATGTTTAGTCTCCAATTAGTGTAAACCTCTCATATATCAACCAGCTGACTTAATGATAATTATCATTAAGAATCCTGTCATTTTTCTGAATTTCAAATTATCCAAATGTTTCCCATTAGACATATGTTCCATCATCAGGGAAATTTTAGACCACATCCTTTAGCACACCTCACTTCCTAGAGTGGCATTTATTTTTGAGTAAACAGGTTTTGGACTAAGTCATGCTTCTACTAAACAGCATTTTAATCTTGATTAAAGACCCATTAGTCTAGGTTTTCTATTATGTGACCCATTTCTTCAAATTACTTAATGGAATCTTGTGCAACAGGCTATGGAAAGATTACTGTAGTTTAGCTATTTAAGATTAGCTAGCACTTAAGCAATACTGCACCTGGCCCAAAAATATCTAAACAGAAAGGTCACTTAAAAATACTTAAGGCAAACCTTTAACTCTCCAATTTGTCATATCTAAAAAGATAACCATAATATATCTGTCCAAAGAAAGACTGATAAAAGAACACAACTTCTCCTCCTAAACCAGGTTAAGGTTCTGTTAATATAATCCCCAAGACCATTGGTACACTATTTCTGTGGGCATTTTAATTATTATTTTAATTGTATTTATTGAATTGCGCTTATATCGCAACTTTCTTCCAAAGAGATCAGAAGAGTGCCATTTCACATGCACTCCTTCACATTATTTTCAGGGCAAGTGAAATTTTGAAAGGGATTTCTCCAACTTTGAACTAACCCTCTTCAGATCATCACTCTAATTATTCTCCAGAAGTAAGTAACTCTGCTCACATAATCTTTGTTAAGAGTCAAGTAATGAATAAAAATCATGCTGGCCAACTCTTTTTCTATCACCTTGCCCATTGGGAGAGTTCAGTGAATGCTAGAAGTACCCAACTTTCCATCTCCTGGTGAACAAGCTGATATCTTTGCTTGTCAGAAGCTTCTGGCACTGTCCAAACCTGAACCTGTCTAACTCTGACAAAAAGGTCATAATATATCATGTGCCTTCAAACTGTTAGTCCTAGTTTAGGAAACAAATGTACTTAATATCTTTAAGAAAAATGTATTTTATAGTGGAGAAGCCATAAGGCAGAAACTATAAAACAAATGAAGGACCCAACAGAATTGCAGCACTTCTTCTGCAGAACTAGACTAGTCTAGAAAAAGAATTGTTATTTCATTTGGACTATCAGGGATACATCCTGCATAACAGACTTCCAGGACAGGCTGTTTAGGATCTTTTGAGGCAATTTTATGGGCAACTCACCTGTGTACAAATTGTATGGCCGTATAAATGTAATAAAAAGAAATACCAATGAAATAATTTGTTCAGTTATCCCATCTCTTGCCTTTTTAGCAGCCTTTTAGTAAGAACAGATAAAAGGCGGGGGAGGGGGGAGAAGTAATGAGAAAAACTGAAAGGGTTCTAAAAGGAATATGATGTGATAAGGACTCCTGTAAAATATCATGAATGAGATAGGTACTTGTGTGGGAAAAGCTTTATCTGGAAATATAATCACTCTGGGCTGGTTCCCTGCCTAGCTGCCTAAACTGCCTTACAACAATATACTGCGGTTTCCACCAAGGCTGGGTTGACTGCAATACTGATGTCCCACTCTTTTCCCTTAAAGTTACAGGTGTCTCAAGAGTGCAGCAACAAAGACTATATAGCCCATGGCGGCTCTGTCAACTACAGTAACCAACAAGTAGTAGTGCACACTAAATGTAACCAAACAATAATATTTACATTATGTGAGTTTGGACATTAAAAGCACCAACCCTTTTTAAGGAAGGTAGCAACTTAAGCCTTTGTCAATTCTGGGTTGCCATGATGTATACTATCCTAAGTATACATCTTCCCCAAGTCCCAGTAAATTCAATGGAATCAACAACCAGGTGGAGATTGCCATCTTATAACAACATTACACAATGAAATGTTTAGGATTTAGTTCTTTTTCTCTCTCCCATGCTTATTTACAGTTGCATCAGATTACCCTCCCGGGTCAAAAAGGGGCACCTTAAAAGCTTCAATAATCAGATATAAAACATATCTCGAACCGTAGAGGAAGCTTTTTTCTCCAATTAAGAAAAAAAAACCGATCGCATCATAAACCATCAGTAGAGTTGGAAAAAGTTAAAGCGTGCTCCGGGGCTTCTTTACCTCGGAATAGACGTAAAGAGGCAGCACCAAGATGGCTAAAAGGAGGTCGGCCACGGCGAGGCTGACGATGAAGTAATTGGTGGTGGTCTTCAGCGCTTTCTCCGTGCAGACGCTGAGGCAGACGAGCAAGTTGCCGCTGATGATAAAGAGGATGAGGAAGATTCCCAAGACCAAGGCGGCGTAGTTGCGGGCCGGGTCCAGTTCAGGAGAAGGGTGGGTGATGTTGGAAGAGAGGTCTTCCGTGCTGTTGGCCCCCATGGCGCTCTCCCACACAAGCGCCTTCTCGCCTGCCTGCCTGCCTGCCTTCCTTCCGCGGTTGGGAGCAAAGCGGTTCGCCCGGTAGGAGAGCAGCGGTCCGCTCGAACTTGGCCGGCGATAGAGTCACCTTTCCCGGCAGCTAGGCTGGCGGGAGGCAGCACCAAGGCTGCCCCACTCCATCTCCGAAACGACCGAGCCGCTGCGCCCCGATCCAACCCAAGCAGCTCTTCTTCCGCCGCCGCTGGGGAGTGGGGGTGATGGGGGAGAGCTTCGCCCTAGCAGTCCTTCCCGGAACTTGTCTTCAGTTAAATTGTCACCCTTCGCCCATTCCACGCGGAGGCACCGAGCCTTAGCCGGGCGCGGTCCAAACTAAACCCCACTCGAGATCCGCGGGTTCGGCGCGCTCGAGACCGGCTTCCGCACGCCCGAAAGAAAGAGGGGAGAATAGCTGGCGCGGCCCTCTGGAATTCTTGCCCTGCTTTTCCCTGCTTCTGCTCACGGGCAGGCGGGCCAGCCTCGCCACAAGTGGGTTGCCTCCAAGAGGAAAGTAAGCTGATTAGGGGGGGAGGGGAGAGAGTCCTGCTGCGGAGCTGGAAGGCCCGGCCGGTTCGCTTAGCCAATCAGCAGCCTTCCCGAGTCGCCTCGACGCCCGAAGAGAATTCGCGCCCAAATTCGCCTCCCTCTCCAGCCTGACTCTGACAGACGGAGGCGCACTGGCTCGTGGCGCTCCGGGGAGACTCTTCCAGGACGGAAAGCCGCGCCTTTCCCCGTCAAAGAGCGAGGAAGCCGTTGCCTTCCCAGGCCGGCACCCCTTAATAATGATTTTGCTAGCCGGGTGACCGCTCCTGCCACGTGGTAGCCGTCGAGCAAGGAGACTTCTGACTCGGCGCGCGGGTGCGCTGAAGAGCGGGAAGGGGCTGGAGGAGACGGAGAAAATCCGAAAATAAATAGGTTTCCCCGCTCCGAGTGTGAAGTTCGCGTGGACAAAAGGGAGGCAACATTCCTGCTTTGGAATTAGCCTTCCAAAAATACGGAAGGGAGGGAGGGAGGATAAAGGATGGTAGTTTTCGCTCTTAACTGCCTTTCTTTAGCAATCTCGACATCGCTCATCCTTAAAAAGCAGTGCAGCATTTGGCCCGGCCCTGCCGGATGATACTGCGGCGTGTTGTTGTTGTTTTAAGAGTTAAGCAACTTTCTTGGTCCGGATATGGAGGCGCCGTACTGACCCCTCCCAAATGCTGGAGATCAAATGTGGGGCGCCGATGTGGCATTACTGCCAATTAACTTTGGACACGGCGATCAGGGGGGGTCATAAGGTAGTGGTTATCGGAGGAAGAGGTTAACACACTCTTTGTAGATCCACGGGCCTGGGACCGCGCAGAAGATTTGTTCCACCTGGTCCCGCGGTGATGCAGAAGATGGAGAAAATTGGTCCATCTTTGCTCGGCTACTCAGCCTTGTGGGTTCCATCAGTGACATTGACATAAGCAAAGGGCTCTGGGTCAGTTTGTGAATTTTTCCAATTACCAATTCCGATGTGTGTGTTGGGGGGGGGGAATATTCCCAATGGAAAAATACAATATTCCTATAGTACAGTCCAGGCTGAAATTTGTTGTGGGTTTCGTTCCTGGATAGAATCGGGTGGTTATTTCTAAGCAAGTCAGAATAGGGCTGAAGATGTTAGGCCACCAATTACGATTCTGTAATCCCAAATCTTGTGGCTCCTTCAGAAAGTACCCTTGAACGTGAGGAGGGGATAGGGCTTATGCAGATGAACCTGCACATCATCACCAAAGACAAAATGCCTTTTCCCCCAGAATAATTGCTGTATTCATATGTAGATTTAATTAATTATAACTCATGATTACAATTATCTTTTAAGTGATTCATCAAGTGGCAGGCCTAAATCATATTTTACTTTTACCTTACGTTCTTAGTTTAATTCATCATGCTCCTATTAAACTCTTTTTTTTACACTGACTGATTTCTAGGTGATCTCAGAATCAGTATTTGATTGAAGCATCGTTTAGGTGTTTAATTAATAACAGAGCCTTAAGGAGAAATGAGAGATAAAGGACAGTGTCAATCAGAAACTTTTTGTGACACCAGTACATTTGGTGCATAAGGGAAGAGCGGAAATGCCTGAAGAGAATTTGCTTTCCAGTATTACCAGAGAATTGGTCCAGTTTGCCCAGTGCACTAGCCAAAGTATGATTTACTTGGTTTTGGCTTAGTATGATATTAGATTGAGCTTTTATTCTGCTCCGTGCCTTACCAAATTAATATCAATTCAGCTACTCGTGCTTTCTTTAAACTGTGGCTAAAGGTAACCTGAAAGGAAAATTAGTTTTTTCTCCAAATAATTTTCTTTTAAAATAGGAGCATTTTAGATTTCTTATGTCTATCATCATGGAAGGCAGATAAGGTTTTATTTTTATTTTCTGATCCAGTTTTGAGTAGTCTAAACTCAGTAATGTTACTAATTATCCTTTAAGAAAAAACAACAAAATAGAATATTATGTTCTGAAATCTAAAAATTAGCAGAACAGTCATTTTCTCGTGTTCATTAACTCAATTATAAAAAATTACATGCAAATGTAATTAATTTTATGTACATTTTTATTGAATCAAAGATTTGTATCCTGCTCTTGTAAATTACATCTGATGAAGATATCATTGCTTCCATTTTTTTTAAGAAACACTGAATTCTCATTTGGATGGTCTTAATCATCAGTGCTGAAAAGTTCTATCTTCCCCTTATTTAAATGCGGGGGGAAATGCTGAATGACACTATATGAGAAATAAACTCCCTCTTTAGAACTGATTATCAAAGGGATATTGGAATCAAAATAGATTACTTGACAACAAACAGAAAATATGCCTCTTTATAAATAGCACCATAGGGATAATGATTTCCACCCTTATTCTGATTAGGGATGATAAATTATCATTCATTTCTTCAAATGCATATGAGTTTTTTAAAAAATCTTTTATGTTTTGGGGAATGGGCAAATTATAAATTTGCCCAACGGATTTAATTAATACCTCTTTTGTTAGCAATACATTTCTTGCTGCTTAATAGTATTCCCATTGTATTTCAGACAGAAAAGAGGGTAACAAATCAGTCTCCCTTCCCTGCCATTCCCCTATATTTGTTGCCTGACACATTTGGTTCACTCAGCCAACTGGTATTAGTGGCACTGATCCGGTTTGCTGACAAATATAATGGTATTATCCAGCTAAGAGTTCTTTAAATTGTGACCTTCCATCCTTTACATGAGAAAATGTAAGTATGGTGGCCATGAATTTTGAGTGATGGCTCTAATGCTGGGAAAGATATAAGGAAAGAAGAGGATGACCAGCAACAAGGTGGATGGACTCAGTTACAGTGGCCATGAATGGACCATTGGGAGACTTCAAAAGCCAGGTTTTGGTTTTGGTTGTTGTTTTAGTGTATGGCATGTGTTAGCCAGAGATCACCAAGGTGGCTGGCTGCCTCTATGAAAGGAATTTTTTCAGGCGGTGTTATCTTTACCTGCAGGATGCCTGAATGCCAGTAGGCAATCGGGGGAGGCTCCTTTCTTGTCCCGTGGTTTATTCACTCACAGGAATCGAGCCACCGGCCTCAGTGGTGCACAGGCCCAGCCTCTTACCACGTGAGCCACCGTGGCCCCTAAAAAGCCAGTTTAGGGATAGATCACCACAGGAAAAAAACCTGTCTATGTGTCATTAGGAGTCAAAACAACCTTATGGCGCTCTCAAAATCAGTGGTGGCAAATCCTCAATTCAAATCTCATCTTTGCAAAGCAATTTCCTAAAGTAAGCTTAAGGCTACTTGCTAGTCCTTTACTTTTGTCTGCAAGAAGACAGTAACAGAAGCACACACCACCCTTTTCATCTCACTGATTCACTTGGAGCCTAGATCTGCTTCCCCTGCTCCGGCTTTCTCTTATTGTTGGGTTTCGAAGGCTCTGGATAATTTTTTGCTGTCAGTGTCAGGAGGTCCATTTTGGCTGATTTTGAGTCCTTCTCTCCCGATGGAATTGTCTCTCATGCATACTATGTTCTACCAAATTATTTCCAAATAGCATAGCATATGGGCAGTTCTCCATCATCACATATACTAATTTATCCCCACCTTAATAGCCATGGTCAATTTTTTTACAGTTCTCCAGAAAGTGCTCTGGATCCTCACCGCCTTGTATTCTGAAAACTTATACCCTTCCTTGGGAGCTGCTGGGACAATCGGATAGGTTGTCCCAAAGCTGCTTTTCCAAAAGGCAACTGGACTTTCTTGGGTTTTTTTTCTTTGAAAATGTTTAGCTTCTCATCCAAGAATTGTTTTCAGGTCAGAAATGAAGAAGCATCTTGGATGAGAAGTGAAAAGCACCTTGGGACAAGCATGCCCTCGATGATTGAAGATCTCTATAGACATTTATTGAATTGGTTTCAGATGAGGCCATCCACTGTTCAGTCTTCTAATTAAAGAGAATATTAAGAAAAAAAGGAGAAGGAGGGAGGCTTGCCTATGTGTTCCAGCATCAATAGCAATTTTTCTCTCTCCCCATTTTTTTTCTCTCCCCACTCTGGATTGCCCCTCTACTCTCCACTTATCCCATTACCTCATTATGGAGTGAGCAGGGGTGAGACCTCAGGGTAGCTGATTGGAGGTCTCATCCATCCTTTTCTAGAAACCTTTTGGGTCTGCCCACAGTGGCCCTGCATCCTGTTCAGAATAGCAGTTTCTGCTGCCACCACCACCAAGGGGATGCCTCTTTTGGTGTCCTTCCCTTATCTCCAAAGAGTGAAAGTGGGGCAGGGAGGGCTCCCACACCTTGTTGATTTTTGGTAAATAAAGAGATAAGCACACCTAGAAGAATTGAACATTTAATTTACCTTGTTTTCTTAAAGTTGACCTGAATCTCAAAACAAAGTTGTCCATTTTTTTCCTTCCGACCGGTACTTCCCCCAGCCTCTTACGGTATTTCAGCCATTCATAAAGTTGTTGGGGGAATAATATACCCTGCTTGGACTCAGCAACGTTCTTCCCTGTTTCGCTGGAGCTCTAGCTCTGATTTTAAAAGAACAAAGCTTTTTCCTATCCAGAAGAAAAAGGGCTGTTTCTGCCTTTGCTTTTAATGAAAGAAGTCATGCCTTCCCCAGTGTTGATACTGCTTGGGATAAAAAGAATGAGTGTTTTTCCTTCCTTCCTTCCTTCCTTCCTTCCTTCCTTCCTTCCTTCCTTCCTTCCTTCCTTCCTTCCTTCCCTCCCT
>JANHFL010003686.1:83170-96529 GCA_032468155.1 Oxyrhabdium leporinum | reverse complement strand
TCGGAGGCTCCCGGATTTGAAGACCTTTCGCCGGGAGTTGAAGACCCTACTCTTCCGACAAGCCTTTCCTGACTGAGAGGTTTTTTAAAGTTCTTTTAATTGGTTTTAAACGGGGTTTTAAAAATTTTTTTAAATAAATTTTATCTATGTTTGAATTGCAGTTGTGAACCGCCCCGAGTCTTCGGAATGGGGCGGTATATAAATTCAAATAATAAAATAAATAAATAAATGAATAAAATAAATAAGGGCTCTAAGCAAGCTTTGCCAGCATAGCTGGAGGATGACACAATGCCCATCGGATTGGAAGAGGTCAGTCTAATATCACTACAAGGAGACTTAGGAGAGGATGCAAACTATCAGGAATTTTTAGTTTTACATGGTAGCAAAGTAATGTGTCAGGCCTGTCCCAGCTTAGATATTCAGGAAAGAAAGACCCTTGACTCCATTTGTAGTGAGAGGTACACTTTTACTAAAGCCAGGTAGCAAAGCGAGATCTGAGGATTTCGGGCGCAACCTAGGTAACTTTCCCTTCTCCCAGGTCCTCCCCACCTTGGTCATCTTGGTGGTGTCCAATAAGGTTCAAACCAGGTGTTTTGGTAACAGTTCCACGTTTTGGCACCTCTTTGGATGGGTGTTTCGCATTCCTTTCCCAGGGTTGTGTCCTTGGATCTTTCGACCATTGCTTCTGGACGGCACCTCTGATTCCTGTCATCCCTCTTCCCTATCTTCCCATTCCCCTTCACCACATTTTATGGCAGGCTGCCATCAAAGCCGAGGGAAGCAGGGCTGAAGCAGATGTGACATAACAGCTATGACTATCGAAGGCATATTGTCAGAGCCCTCCGACAGAAACAGAAATCCCAGATGGTGAAGCCAGTTCTAGAAAAAGGCAGAGACATTAGTGCAGGTGTAGACTCAGCAATAGAGAAAGTCGAAGAATGCTCCACATCCTTTCATTAATTATAGATAAATCTTCTGACTGTGTCACCACATCAAACGGCAGAATGTCCTTCGAAAAATGGGAATCCTGAAGCACCTCATTGTCCTCGTGAAAATGCTATACACAAGACAGAAGATAAGAGTTAACAAAGGGCGAAGAGAACGGACTCCATTATCATAACGATGGATGCGCCCTCCTAAAACCTGAAGGGTCAGATTAGGGATACATCATCATCCAGAAGAAATTACCCACGTGGTTGGCAACGGCTTGATGGCAACCAATCAAAAAACGATTCGTGTAGTGGAAACCCCCCCCCCCCAGAACTCACGGAAATAGATGGCAAAACGTGTAGCCGGCGCCAAGAGTTCTGAGGGAAGGGCAGGCAAGCCCCCTTTCGCGCTAGCCAGTCAGCTGAACTGCAAACCCCGCCCCGCCCCCCGGCGATCCAGGGGCTGAAAGGGCAGCCAATCCCCAAGCTTGCAAAGGCGCAGCGATATCGCTCCGCCCACAAAAACTAACCCATTCTTTCTGATTGGCTAAGCCCTACCGGGGAGAAAAAAATTCGCCGCGCGCCACATCAGCCCTTTCTCTGCCCTTCCCACACGCGGACTGCGGCGACAATCATCCTTCGCTGACGTCATTTTCACCCGTCCGCTCTTCGGTCGAAGGCGAATCCACAGGCGTCCTTCGCCAAGTGTCGCAATGCTTCCTTTCTCAACCTGCCTTCCCTCTCCACCCGCGGCCGTATGTCACGCCCTTCACTCTTAAAGGAGACGCGTCGTTCTTTGGGGCCGAGGCGGAGTTGGAGTTGGAGGAGGAGGAGGCGGCGCGGTGCGGCGCGGCTTCGCTTTCGGGCCCCCGCCCGCGCTTCCCCAGGCGCGGAGCGTTCTGAGCACAACTTCCGCGAGAAGTATGCGCGTGAGAGGAGAGCGCGGCGGCTGCGGCGGCTGCGACTCCTCCGACCATGCAATGGCGGTCGTTGGTGTTGGCGCTGCTGGCCCTGAGACTGGCCGGGCAGGCCCTCCTGTGGCTGGCGGGGCCCAGCTTCGGCTACTACCAGCAGCGCCTCCGCGCCTTTTCCTGCGGCAGCCCGGCCAAGGAAGGAGACTCCTCCAGCTCCCGGTGCCTCAAAGCCCCTCACTGGGCCTCTTTCTTGGGACGAGCATGGGGAGGCGATAGCGGCGGAGGCGGCGGCGATAACGGAGGCGGTGGCGGCCACGGCGGCGGCGGGGGCGGGGGGGCGAGCCCCGGCCCCGCCGTTGTCTCTTCCTCGTGGTCCCGCAGCCTCGGCGGCGGCGACGAGTATGAGCAGCGCTACAACCGGGCATTCCCCCCTCAGCTGCGGGCCCAGTTGCGCGACGCCGCCCGCAGCATGTTCTCTTTCGGCTACGACAACTACATGGCCTACGCTTTCCCTCAGGACGAGCTGAACCCCATCCACTGCCGGGGGCGCGGGCCCGATCGAGACGACCCGTAAGTCGCCACGCCGGGCTCGGAGGCGTTGAAGTGGCCGAGAGGGCAGAGGTTGCCGCCTTGGCTCTCGCTTTCCCTCCAGCCCCGGTTGTTTGTGTCCGGGACATGGGATGTGGTGGGCGAGAAGAGGTGGGAAAAACAGGCATTGGGTTAGTAGCATCCTTAGGGGAGGTAGCTGCCTCCTTGCCTGTAGGTTAAGCGGGCATTGAGTGCCCGTGATGCGGTAATTTAAAGGTTTGGCTTTAAAAAGAAAGTCAATTAACTGCCGAGTGAATTCCTACGTGAGGACCGAGAGCTACATTCAAAGTACATTTTCAAAAGATAATAGCTTTTATCCTTTTGATTCAGTCATCTCAGTGGTTAATGTTTTCCCCCAGTTCATTACTATTCATTGCATATATAAGAACAGTTAAAATGCCCTGATTAAGGTGTCCGACAATAACAATAAAAGTCCCCAGTAGTAAAAAGAAAAAATGTATAAATAAAATAACAAAAAAAGAAGTCCCCAGTAGCAAGTGTGGAGGTAGTGCGAGATTGTCAGGATATGAATAGATGAAAGGCTACCATAGCTACGATAATAAAACATGATTATTGTTTACTGAAGTCTTCCACTTCTTTGACGCTGCAGAAGGGTGACAACCATGATTTAATGGAGTCTTTTCTTTGTTAGATTTTATAGTCCAGCGTCTTGACAGAATTATGTTGAATTTGATGATCATATTTTGCATGTTGTTTATACTTCTAAAGATCCTTGACCTTCTTGAACATTGCATAAGCGTTGCTTCATTCCTCCCAGGAGGAATCTTTCTCAGGTGTAAATACTAAGCTTACTGCTTTGAAAGTACTAATAATTTCTTTGTATGCCTGTCTTTTACAGCCATGTATATCAACCTCATATTGCTTTTGAATAGTTGCATGTCTATGGTGTGGTGCACTTTCTAGAGTAACTAATCTAAGGGGACATGTCTCATGTATATTTTTGGGCAAGTTGATTTAGAAACGAGTTTTATGACATCTTAAAAAATCTTAATGCCAGCCTGAGAATATAATAAAAAAATCTAATCTTCTCTTAGAATTGCTAACCATAGTAATAAATAATATTTTGGAGAGCAATAGGCTATTCTTAGTGTAGATCTCAACAATTGGCATTGATATTTGGGATAGATTATGGGTATGTATGTGTATAAAATCCATCGTAACCAGTATGGCTGTGTAAGTTATGGTACTTGGAATAATTCTATATGTACAGCAAAATCATGAGTAAAGCATTCATGATTTAAGTAGTTGTCCTTGTTGGTGTACCCACTTTAACAGCTGTTCCTGTGAGTACATTCATAGAAGTCATCTTTGTTGGAACTGCTTGATTAAAGCAAACTTCCAGAAAATGTATATTGCTCTAATGAAAAATAGCTATTGATAGTTGCTAGTTCAATGTAGGCTTATTCTGCATGGTTATATAATACTTTTTTTAAGTGATCACACATTGCACTATTAGATTTTGTAGTTTAACCGATATAGTATGATTGTTTTTGACAATCCTGAATGCCTCTTGACTTCATTGGATGCTTCTAAACTTTGCTAGATGATATATGAGAATAGGACATTCTTTTTTTTACATATTTTTGCACATACTACCCTTTTCTCTACTTTTAAATCTTTTTGCTAATCTTGATGATTAACATTGCATGTTTCATTTTACATATGTGCTAGTACACATATAATATTGGCAGCCTTTTTTTTAGTGTCTCTTCTAATGTTCCCTATATAGAATTTGCATATACAATTGCCACAATAATTTTCATTGTGTTATGTAACACATTCCAAAAGAACTTTAATCAACTTGGTCCTTGGAAGAATATTTATAATGTTAATTTTTCCTTCAATGTGCATTCCATTTTAGTTTGTAACAATGATATTCATTTACCATTTTATTTGCAGTTTTGAAATATTCTTCTGAAACCATTTTGAAATATTCTTCTGAAACCATTTGTGTTATTTTTTGTTTTTAGTAATCTTAAAACATTAAAGCCATCACCAAATGTAGCCCTCTCACTATTCATCTTTAACTTCAGAGATGATTCATGAACAGTTTAAAAAGTAATGGGCCCAATACAGGCCATTGAGAAATATTAGTTATGTAGTTATCTGTAAAAAAATGCACAGCTGTTGCTCTTTTTTTCCTTCCTGATTATATAAGCTGTGAATTCTCAGATTGCTTCAGATTTTGAACAGTTTCTAAATAGAAAATGGCAGTTTTTCTAATAAAACTATTTTTATGGAAATAATATATATCTGGAATCAGTTGTCATCTGACACAAATGGTTACATATAGAAATAATGTGAGGTTGACTTTCATATTTGATCTGAACAAAGATTCTTGGAACATGTGGAAAGCTGTTCATTCAGATTTATACATTTTCATACTGGACTTGAATTTATTAAAAATTCTTCAAAAACGTGGCTGTTTATTAGAAGTGCATTTTGTCAGTACTTTATTAGAAATAAAGTAATATAATGTGCTGTCGATGTTATCCATGGTATTCTTTTAGATATTATAACTGGCTATTTTCAAACGTGCCATTAAGAAGTACAGTTCTCTGATTTTTGCAATCATTCTTTCCAAATAGCCTAGATTAATCTGATTATAGGATTAGCCATTCTTATTGTAATTAGCATAATACATTAGGCAGATAACCTCTTTGTGTGTATGTATAAATATAATGATATATGTTGCATAGGGAAATATTTATGTAACCTCAAATTTTCGCAGATTGGGTTTATATAATCGTATCTTTTAACAGTGTTTCTGTGTTATCTTGTTAGAATAATGAAACATTGAAGTAAATACCGGTATTCAAATTTTGTAAATAGCAAACTGTCATTTTGGTTATTTTTTCTAGGTACTGTATGTATAAAATCCCCAGTGTTCTTGGATGACTGTCTTTTTTTTAGGACAGATGTTCTTTCTATATTTTTCATAGAATTATAGAATAACTGTGGCTTCATTTTTTTTAAAATCAGAGATAGACTACTATAATTAATTATAGACCATTTGGTTAAATCCAGGGAAATAAGTTCCATTTCTTGAAAAAAAAGAACTTTTAAATACAATTAAATATGTTGCCTATAGGTATTTTTCTGCAAAACAGTTATTCTTAGTTATTAATTTTTTAAAAGAAAGTGTTGCTGTATTAAAATAATAAATGAAACTTTTTGCAAAAAATAATTGATATCAGGGCTGTATGGTATTTACATCAATTTTTACTTTAGAAAATTTACTTAGAAAGGACAATAGCTTTTCTTTCTGTCATTTATAGCACTCCCTGCAGCTCCAAGCTTGAGCAATTACATAAAAACTTTATATTTTCTAAAATCATGTAATGTGCTGTATAATATGAGGCCTACTGAAGAACAGTGCAAAAAGTCCGAGGACAGTTTGTAGAGAAAAAAAATCTCCCATGTTTAGAGACCTTAGCATGCATTTTTAAAGTAACTCTTATTTTTACAATGATAAGATGCTATTTGGGCTGAGCAATGACTTTTTGCTTCAGCTACTGCTACAGCAAAAAGATGCTTTATGGATAAATAACTGTGCTGTAAAATGAGTCCAGCTTGAGTCCACTTTTTCAGTAGGTCATTTTGGCTAAAATCACCTTGTGTAGTGTCCAATACTTAATATATTGGGCTATACTAGTTGTGATATAAATAATAGATTATTGTTTAAAATACCATATGTATCCAGTTTCTAAAATCAGATTTGCTGAATCTACTGTAATTCACTTGAATACTCCTTTTAATCATAATTAAAACTTCAGTGGAAATAAGCCCCAGCTACTTTGGTTTCTAAGTTTCATACCATGATATTAATATACAATTCCAAACATAGTTTGTCTATGAAGTAAACAAAGGTGGGATAAAAATCTAGTAAATAATAAACTATGAAAGTGTTATTATTAGGTTTAAGCTATGTAGCTGCAGCTGCAATCTTTTATGTCCTTATTTAAGAATATTTCCCTTAAAATTCTTTGGGATGTTCTTCCAGTTAATGGTATGTAGAATTAAGCTATATCATTTAAAATTTACCTAAGTGAATTAAGTCTTTTTAAATTGAACTAACTCTAATGAAATTTATTTCAGTTCAAATCTGAATATCAATGATGTCCTGGGAAACTACTCGCTTACTCTGATTGATGCATTGGATACCCTAGCAGTGAGTGAAATTTATTTTTTTTAATTTCTGAAAGGAAAAACAAAATATATATCAAAATTTACAAAAATATATTTATTAGCACAGTGTCCAATCCCTCAGTTTTGTAATCTTGAGAATTGCTAAAGAAGATTTTTCTATCCAATATTGACAACAGTCCTGATCTTGCAAGGTTATGAGAGGATCCCTTTCTTTAGCCTGTAATAGGGAGGGGTGTTTCCCCCCCCCCCCCATTCATGTTTGGCTTGGGAACTAGGCTTAAGCAAGAAGAGATTCTTTTCTGCATGCCACATATTTAAGGAGTAGAGAAGTTTGTAGCAGCCATACATTTTACAATTCAAAAGTTTTGGCATAGAGGTACTGTTATCATTATTAGGTAGTTTTATACGTTAATATATTGTTTTTCTATCCCATGTTGTTATGCTAAGTTCCTTGCTAGCAGGGGTAGAAGATAAATTATTTCAGTTTATATTTTAAGGTAAAGTTAATCATTTTATATTTCTCAACTAAGCCATATTTAGTATTTTACATTAATAGATTTCCAGGTTTTGTGATGGAGCTATATGAGCGAAAATAATACATCAAAATATTTGTCATAAATAAATATATAGTTGTAACAGCAAAACTATGCAGGTGGCCCTTGGTATTTGTGGTTTCATGGCCCATGACTTTGTTTATCTATGATTGCTAAAAAGACACCATATTTTGGAAATTGTGGTAAAAGTTTTCAGTTATTTGCAGTTTGCTTGTTTTTTTGTAAGTCTTCTAATATTTGAGGCATTGTTAACAGGGAAGAAGGGGTCAACCTATTCTCCAAAGCACCTGAGGGCAGGACAGGAAGTTACGGATGGGAGTTTTATCAAAGAGAGATCCAACCTAGAATTAAGGAGAAATTTCCTAACAGTAAGAACAATTAATCAGTGGAATGGCTTGCCTTCAGAAGTTGTAGGTGCTCCAGGTTTTTAAGAAGAGATTTGTCCAGAATTGTATAGTGTTTCCTGCTTAAGCAGGGAGTTGGACTAGAAGACCTCCATGGTCCCTTCCAACTCTTATGTAATTCTGAAAAATGATAGAAATGCCTTGCATATACTGTATATAGAATACATTTTTTCAGGGTTTCATTATCTATGGTTCTTTGACTGGAATAAAACCACATATTAGAAGGACCATTTAATTATTAAAGGGAATGTTGTTTATAGAAACATTAAGAAAAATAACACACAAAGTTCATGTTTTAGGACAAATATTCATAACTGCGTAATTTTAGTAGGTGTGGACTTTTTTTAAAAAAAGCATAATGATGCAGAGATTGAATAGGAAAAGCACTTAAAAAACTGGAAAAGTGAATTGAAATTGACAGATTTGTCCAGCTCTTCAATTAAATCATATTGAAATCATTGATTTTATTGCAAGCTGATAATTTGAATTTTTTAACCTCAATGTTAGTAAGTCTGTTCTAGCTGTGTGCCTATCACTAAATATTTTATCGTGTTATTAAATACTTTTAAAATACATGTTATGCATTTAATCTTGCTTTCTACCCTTCTCTCCCTGCCTCTCTCCCCCTTCGCTTCTCTTCTGTCGCTAGTTAAAAGTTAAAACAGTTTTTGTAAATTAACACTTGATTCCTCTGTTGTTTTGTTTAAGCTAGTGGGTCCACTGTTATCTGTAACAGTATCATAAAACACACTGTTTAAAATCTTGATATTAGAAATATAGATTGTCTTCGACTTATGATCAATTGTTCAATGATGACCATTCAAAGTTATGGCAGAAATTAAAAAGTTACTTATGATCCATCCTCAGAGTTACAACTGCTGCATCACCCCCACAGTCATGTGATTGCATTCTAGGTACTTGACAACCAGCTCACATTTACGACTGGTTGCATCGTCCTATGGTTAAGTGATTGAGTTTTGTGACTTTTTTTGCCATTTTCTACCTAAAAACAAATGATTGGGTAAAGCTGGATTAGGATTTATTGCCACATGGTTTGCTTAATCATGGAATTTGTGTTCATGTGATTCCTTTTATTTCCACCATAAAATAGAGTCCTGTCTTGTAGTGACTTGACTTAACAAACAAAGTTCTGGCCTTAATTGTGATTGTAAGAGTGGATTGCTTTTATATTTATATGACATTAATTACAAATACTTAAATTTATTTTTCAAATTTAACCATTTTGGTATAAAAGTGTGTGGAGAGTTTTTTCAGATCTTTTTTCTTTTTCTTAAAGGTAATGGGAAATTCTTCAGAATTTCGGAAAGCAGTGAAGCTTGTGATAGACACAGTAACATTTGACACAGATTCAACTGTCCAAGTCTTTGAGGCAACAATTAGGTAGGATGTTGCTGAAATTTGACAACACTGAATGTGAATAATACATTCAAGAAACTCTGAAACAAAACTTACTCTGCTTGCTGCCTAACTGATGAAATTTATATTATCAATGTCATAAAATGATAAATTTAAAGTAATTCATATTATGGTTTAATAACTTGGGCATATAATTAATAATTTATAAATTATAATTTAAGGCTAGTTCTTTTAATGCAGCTACTCATCAAAATCATAATAAAGTCTTGCTCTCCTATTTGGCTCAGTCTTATCAAATAAAATGATATATATTCCACCTGGCAATTATGAAATGCAGGATTAAGGGACAAAGTCAGAACTTTATGATTAAGAAATACTTGTTTTGAATGGATTTAAATCTCCAAGAATGCATGAATTACATTTGTAAGTACTAAAGGACCTTGCTGATATTCTGCCTGAACTGCCTGTAATCTTTGAGAAATATTGGAGAATGAGCAAGGGCAATGTAATTCTTCACCTTCAAAAAGGAGATAAAGAAACTGAAGAAGGATTCTTGCAGATGAAACAATATCTGCTCAGATTTATTAGGAAATCTTTAAACTGAATCCTGTAAGGATAGAAGTAGAAACCCAGAGGTATGCACTACTGAGAAACACTTATATTACAGAAAGTGAAATCTGAAATGACATTTTAATCCACTCCTCCCAAAAAAGTAAAGTAAAAAAAGAACATGGACTCACAAGGCATGAACTGTGAATGGTACAATTTGTAACACAAAATAATAAAAGGGGGAGAGAAATTGCACTGTGTGATTAAAAATATTGATTCTCAGAAATATACATTAATGAACATTTAATGCTGGCAAGAGCATTTATGTTACAAATAAGAGGAGCAAATGAAAAAATACTGTATTGTCTCTTATCACTTTCCCATTTCAAGAAGATGTGAGTTCTTCCAAAACCAACTTGCAGTTCTTTCAAAAAGCTATCTTTTGTAGCAATGTGAGTCTTCAATTGTTCTGACATAAGTTAGAGCCAGCTCTATCAAACGTTATCTTTCCAGGAGATTCCTGATTTGTTGCATGCTCTTTCAGAGGTTAGCGAAAGACAAAATAACTTTTAGGGTATTTCTATTGCTTTAATATGCTTTTCTGCCTTTAAAAATTCTTATTGCTGTGTTGAGTTCTACTGATATAGATTATACATACTTTGCCTTACTGCTGATGTGTGTGATCATAAAGGTGATTATAATTCTGTTATTTTTGTTGCTATAATATTCATATATATTGTCTCATTTAAAATAATAACCAATATAATTTCTTTTAGGGTTTTGGGAAGTCTGCTTTCAGCCCACATAATAATTACAGATACCAGACAGCCTTTTGGAGATATGACTATTAAGGGATATGATGATGAACTGTTGCATATGGCTCATGACCTGGCAGTAAGGTTATTACCTGCCTTTGAGAATACCAAAACTGGAATTCCTTATCCAAGGGTATGTGTAGAACAATTGCCAATTTTCAGGCAAAAGAAATTCAGTCTTTTAACCCAAGGTGTAACATGTTAAATATTTGAATTTAACTTTGTTTTTAAAAATGTTCTCTGTGTATACTTTTTCCTCTTAGCGCTATTTACAAGCTCAAGCTGAATATTCCATTACCATTGTTTAAATATATTTTGGAAAGGATATTCTGTAGTAAAGATACTTAATGAATTGCTGTTTCCTCGAGGATTTCAGTGTTCTGATTTCTTGATGGCTAAATACTGACATGGTCTAGATATCCCTTTAAGATAATTTCTCTCTGGAATATGATGCAAGTTCGTGACAGAGCACTGATGAAACCTCTGTCACTAACTTTGAAACTTTGAAAGATAGTAATACAGCTGCTTATTCCTTAATAACCTTCATATCTTTGCAGGTGAACTTAAGGACAGGAGTTCCTTCTGGGAGCAATAATGAGACTTGCACCGCAGGGGCTGGATCATTACTGGTGGAATTCGGAATTCTTAGTCGGCTTCTTGGAGATTCAACTTTTGAATGGGTTGCCCGTAGAGCTGTAAAAGCCCTCTGGAACTTAAGGAGCAATGACACTGGGTTGCTAGGTATTATCTTTTTTTTCTGGATATCATTCATATCAGTTCTTGGTTTGTATTCTTCTTCTGATAGCTGATCCTTTGTATTCATATCGGTATGAGATCAGAATCTTTCACCACTGAATTAACTAGATCTCTAGACATCTTCAGTGGCTTGGGAATATTAAATTAATCATTACAGCACATGCTGTCAATATTATCATTTATATTAGGTTGAAAATAGTTCTAATCAAATGGAGCCTCTAATCAAATGGAATAAGTTCATTCCTATGATTTGCATTTTCCATTTATTTGGGTTTTTTTAGTTCTAAAAGCAGTTTTGGTGCAGTATTTGAGAGTAGTTTAAAGACACCTAAAACCAACATGCACTCTTCTTTTTTAAAGATCCGGAATACTAATAAACACTGATACTGTGGCAACCATTTCTGGAACATTGCAAAAGTATATGTGGATTCATATAGAACATGTTTGAATTGTGAGCCAATATGGTTAGTAAGACTGATTCTGATGTTTTATTATGAATTTGATCTTTTCTGGACAAATTAGATAAGTATCCATTATTTAGAAAGGTAAGATAAATTGATTACATTTAGATATAATTCATATGTTGTGTGGACATTGGAAAATATTAGTTCATATTGCAGTATTGGATACTTTAAAACATAGCATAGCTGAAAAATAACCCAAATGAGCCAACTTTCTCTTACTTGACTTTTCCTTTGTTGTTTAGAAGCATTAGTAAAAGGTATATGTAAGTAAAATATATATAGTAAGATCTCTCGGATCAAATAGACCTCACAAATTAATGTTTATACCTTACGTTAAAGCCTACAAATTTCAATATTTCTCTGTTTTTGTTGGAATTTAGTTGTTTTTGTTGGAATTTAGAAAGAACCTTTATTAGAATACATGCTTTTGAGTGCATGTTGAATACTGAGTAATTAAGTAGCAGAAAATTCCATGAAAAAGAAAAATATGCTCAATATATTGAATCCTTCCCTTGGATTCAGAGTATGGACTTAGCCCAACTGTCAGTTAATGCTAACAAACCTTAAAAGTAAAATATTTATTTCAGAGTATGATTTGTACCTTTTCATATATGTGTAATCTGATTTATACTGTTGAGTTTTATTATGTATGATCTTCGATGACAATTAAAAATATAATTACTTTAAGAAATACACAGGGTACTTAAACTACATCTAGAAAAAAAAGAAACATGTGAGACATGGAGAGAATTGTTTTTTGTCTTAAACACAGACCTATTTAACTAGCAATATGCCAGATAAGACCTGTCTTTTCCTGTCAGAACAGCTCATGGGTGCAAAGAGATGATGCAATCATCAGCAATTCTTAACTGTCCATCCTGATTTAGATAGCTGATAAATAGCTCATCTAGTTCTGAAGTCCTTTGTGACTCATTGTTGCAAGTAACAAAAAAGCTATTGGCTTTTATGCTCTGGGATTCCCTAAACTATAGGACGAGGTGTGTGTATAACCCTTTCCCTTCAATCAGGTTGCTATAAATGAGTCATGGAGAATCATGCAATAGAACGTAAACCATAGATATGTATAATGTTCTGAAATACACTTCTAAAGCTTCTATATGGTTCTTCAGCAAATCATATTTTTCTGTCTTAAATTGATAATAAATGTAAAGGTTTCTAATTGGATTTTTTTAAAAAAATACTCATGTGAAATCCTCTAAATAATAGGTTTTCTACCCATCTATATCTATTAACTAAAGGAAGATTATGTGATTATATAGAAGCTTCTCTAAGTTGACATTGAAGGGAGATCTTTTTAAATGATTTATTGCCTTTCCTCCTCAGGACTTTGAGATGTATGTGATTGACTGTAAACAATTGTAGAAGGGAGAATTGTCTGTACATGGAAGCTTCTGCTGACTTAGATCAATTTATCAGTGGAGTGGACAAATTAGATGTAATAATGTAGCTTTGAATTTGGTTTTAGATTTGTTTTCTGATAATATTAGCAATTGTACAGATCAAAAAACTCCAGTGTGATGTTATACAGTAGTGGCCAAAATTGTGGAAACCTTTTGGGAAAAGTATCTCTTTACGTATTTTATGCCATCATTACCAAACAGGGAGATTTTGGTCTCATCACTCCGAGTAACACTGTCCCATTGTTCCTCTGTCCAGGTAACATGGGTTTTAGCCCAGTTTAGTCTTCTCAACCTTTGTTTGACAGATGAGTGTGGCTTTTTTCATGGAATTCTAGATTTTAGGCCAAATTCCTGCAGTCTGTGCTGAACAGTCCTTGCACTCAACTTCACATTGCATTGCGCCATTTCATCTTGTATA
>JANHFL010003686.1:66617-83070 GCA_032468155.1 Oxyrhabdium leporinum | reverse complement strand
AACTTCACATTGCATTGTGCCATTTCATCTTGTATACACCCAGATGATTTTCTTCTGTCACATAGGCACAGTCTCTTAATTCTTCTAACATCACTTGCTGTTGTGCACCTTTTCCTGCGTTTACCAGTGTGGTTTTGTAGTGACTGAGTCTCCTTATACCTCTTTAAAAACTTAGAAATGCCACCTTTGGTTAAGTTTCCACCAATTTTTCATCTAATTTCTTTATAACTGTAGCCTTGTTCACTTAATAATACTATTTTACATTGCTTTTTGGGTGACCAGTCAACTCTTTGCACCGTTAGTTTAATTTTATTATGTTTTGCAAGCTCACTAAATGTAAGAACACAAAAAAACCCAACCAACTTGATAGGGATCGCATAACAAACTGACAAATGTCCTCTCAGCTTCAATACATGACTTCAATAATTGAATCCTATTTTGATCTGATTGGCTCATTGCCAAAACAAGATGACACCTAATTGGCTCTAAACACTCATGCTCATTGGCTACAATCAGATGAAGGAAAGCTACATGATCTCAACCTAAGCAAGTTGTGTTTCCTTTTTCTGGTTATTTGGCTATAACCTGTCATAGAATACAGATAATTGAACAAACTTTGTTGCAATTCCATCTTGATTAAATTATCTTTCCATTGATATGTAATTTTATGGTACTACTCCAAAAAAAAGTGGTGTTATTAACCATCAAACCTCAAGAATACACTTTCCCCAAAAGGTTTCCACAATTTTGGCCACTACTGTAGAGGTGATGCCTGCTAGTTTTGCTGCTTATGTCCAATAATACCTTCTATAAAGTTCTCCTTTACTTTAAAGCAAAACATATGAAACAGCCATAACTCATTTATTCTCTGTCTCTTAAAATAACATTTGTGTTTATTATTATTACTATTGGTGCTGTATAAATACATTAAGAAAGTTGGATTACATTCTTTATGTGATGAATTATCTGCAAATTTTAATCTAAAATAGTAAACTCATAATTGTCTTTCAGAGTTACAGATAAATATATTAATAAAGTATATGGATTGTTATTTGGCCATATATAATGAACTTCATATATTTAAGTAAAGTGAACAAGGTGTTTACTTATCCAAAAGTATTCATATTATGCTTGCTTTTAATATTTAGGTCCTATGTGAATTTCCATAAATCGATGTTCTTTAATTTAGTATTATTGTACAAATACGGGAATTTTGTTCTCCCTTGAGAGTTGTTTAACTGGATTATGCTTCAGATATGTGCATTTACATTTAAGTAATATTTTCCTTTCTCTCTTTTTTCTTACTTCATAGGTAATGTTGTGAATATTCAAACTGGCCATTGGGTAGGAAAACAAAGTGGCTTAGGAGCAGGCTTAGATTCATTTTATGAGTATCTTTTGAAATCATACATCCTCTTTGGAGAAAAAGAAGATTTAGAGATGTTCAGTGATGTTTATCGGAGTATTCAGAACTACTTAAGGCGAGGGTATGTGAATTATGGATGTTATTTTTAAGTTATTATAACATTGTTTGGAGAGCCAGTTTGATGTAGTAGCGAAGACATTAGACTAGAAACGGGGAGACCATGCATTCTAGTCCTGCCCTAGGTACGAATTCAACTGGGTGGTTTTGAGTCTGTTACTCACTTTCGGAAGAAGATAATAACTTGCATAACAACTTGCATAAATCTTGCCAAGAGAACCGTGAGGACTACTCAAGTTACCAAGAGCCAATAATAATGATTTGAAGGCAATAAATAAATCACCATTGAGTGACAGAAAATATGAAATGGGTTGATTCCTTCATGTTATAAGTTGTCCTTAAGTTGACCATTCAGTGACCAAAGTTACAGTGATACTGACTGAATGGTCTTCAAAATTACAGCGGTTGCAGCACTCCATTGGGCCAGGTTGGGGCTTCTTAAGGTGGCTGCAGCTTCAAACCATGTTATGGTGAACCAGACTGGGTTGTCTGCGGTGCCATGTCATGCTGCTTGGCTAGATTGGGGCGGGTGCAGCCTCTGGAAGGAGCCATGAAACCACTGAGCTCCAGCATGGCAAACAGCCCCAGAACCATGGGATTCTGGACTAGTTTGTCTTCTTGCAATATTTTTTTTTTAAATTGTGAGTTAACTTTTCCTTCCAAACCATATTTTTTTTGCCATTGCCTCTTATTAACATTACGTCCCTACAGTTTTTATAGACACATTACATTATACATGTAATAAAATGTAGCCCGAAGGGGGGGAAAATGTCCATACTGTCTATATATTTAGTAGGGATACTAATAAGAGTATAATACTTAGTAAATGTATTAATATTTGTTGGGCTTTTAATTGTTCTCATCATTTCTTGCCCTGTATCAAGTTACAGTTAAAGTACATCTCTGGGGTTGGAGCTGTGTTGAATACTATTAATACTGTATCTGTAACGTAACATATACTGTGATTTTAATGATGCTCTATATTTATTACAATTTTTGCTATAATCCTTACATTGAGTAGTAGAGAATTAAAATAAATACCGTTTGATAACTTCTTCAAATTATTGAATATGTATGCTTGTTGATATAGTGCCTTAGGTTAGAACTTGATGTCTAGTTACCCAATTTTCAGAACGGAAATTTTAATACCTGTTAGGACTATTTATTAATTACACTAGCAACAATAATAGTAATTTAACTTGCCTGCCACCTGACTATCAATGATTCTGGGTGGCTCACAAGAATCAAAGAAATTACAATCAAAACATAAAAGATGAAGATTAAAAGATGACATTCACAAAGACACGAGGTCTCTCCTGCTGAGTGGTATCTGGGTAATTGCTCTCTAAAGATTGTATGCTGTTTGATCATAGGAAGTAAAATTATGGATAATTCAAATAATTGTTCCTCACTTGCCCTCAAATATTGATATGAAATATTGTACATCATTTTTCATAGGAGGGAAGCCTGCAATGAAGGTGAAGGAGACCCACCCCTTTACGTTAACGTTAATATGTTTAGTGGCCAGCTGATGAACACCTGGATTGATTCTCTTCAAGCTTTTTTTCCTGGGCTTCAGGTATTTGTTCGGTAGTGTAGAGAAAATAGGAAATTTGAAATATATGTATGGTAGTACATCAAGAATTCCCAATTGGTGTGGAAGTGGCTTGGACTTGATTAGAACAGACTACAAGCTTGTGTGGGGAAGAGAATCAAGTCCATTTCTTTACCTAGTACTTTGAAGCCTTAGTTGTCCCAAGGGAATGTCCTGGTGCTTCCCACCAAATTCTTTAATTTTGGCGATGCTTTGCCTCCCATCAATGCAAATAAATCATGATATTGCTTTGTTTATTTACATAAAGAAAACAGCATATGGTTGTTTCAGAGTGTCTGATGGGTACAGTAGTGCTTTCTTGCGTTAGGATGATATAATTTCCGGGTCACAATAAAGAGTATTGTGCATTCCATCTTGATAAAATCAACTATTAAATGTAATGTAGAAAGTTTCATTTTTGTTATTCTGCTTCAGGTTTTAATAGGTGATGTAGAAGATGCCATTTGCCTTCATGCATTTTATTATGCAATATGGAAACGATATGGTGCTCTTCCAGAGAGATATAATTGGCAGTTACAAGCACCTGATGTTCTCTTTTATCCTCTAAGACCTGAATTAATAGAATCTACGTATCTCCTGTATCAGGTATTTAACTTTTTTTTTTCAAAGCATGATTTTGAAATACAGTAAGTCCTTCATTAGATATAAAAGTCTGTATTATTGTTACTGCTGAGATGTGACCTTTTGCCCATTTTAGAATTGGTTCTCAGCTGCTGATTTTTTGTTTTTGTTTTAAATAAGGACTCAAGTCTTTGTTAGACCAGAATAAACCAACACTTGAAAATAGTGTATAGAGATTTAGAAAGCTGATTGTAGAAATTTCAACATGAAGCCTTTCTGTGCTGTTAGCTCTGTGATCTGTGGATTAGACCTCTATCCCTCCTGGTTAGTGAAAGATGCTAGGGCAAGGATGGGAGGCTGATGGAAAATATATCCTTAAGAGGGTTGTTTCCCTGCTCTAAAATAGGAGATAGTGTAGATCCTCAAGAAAAATTGTGCGGCCCAACTAGTTTGGATAATTATCAACTAGTGTCCACTCTTCTCTTTTTTAGGGAAGATTGCCGAGCAGGTTGCAGAAGGTCCTGGATTAGATTTATTGTTTTTAGTTGAGATTCAGGCATGGGTGTGAAGCTGAAACCATGTTCTTTTGATTAACTGTAATTGGACCAGGACAGTGTGAATTCAACTCTCCTGATCCTTTTAGACTTTTCAATGGTTTTTGTTACCACTGACCACAATATCCTTTTGAATACCCTTGAACTGAAAAGGTTGGAAGTGGGTGGCACTCTATTATTGCCAAAAATGTTCCAGTGAATCATTTTGGAAGCTCTGTTATGGTATTGTTAATAATAAACTTGTGCATTTTTTTTTGCACAAACTGAATGTATATATGTTCTACTGTTTCTTCAGTTTCTTTGCACAGTCTGAACTTCAAATCATTTGGTGATTTTCAGTTCTGGCCTCGATTGCATTAGTTCAGATAGCTTGCTCTTGCACAGCCAAAATTAAGCTTTCTTTTCTTTTTTTTTAAATGTTATTATCATATAGCACCATTTCTTACATTTATTTCCTTTCTTCATTAGGCCACAAAGAACCCTTTTTATCTTCATGTAGGGATGGATATTCTTCAGAGTCTAGAGAAGTATACTAAAGCAAAGTAAGCCTTCATTATAAATTACTAAATCCTTGCAGAACAGAATCCTTACTGTACATAATTCAAACACATATATCTTCTTAATGTTGACCTAACAGTTGAAGTTGAAATCCCATGTGTGCTTACATAAAATAAGTCCTACTAATGTAATGTTGAGTAAATAAGTAGAATTGCATAAGTGTTTTATTAGAAACACTTGGGACTGTGTGCTTGGGACTATGTTTTCAAATAGTTCTAATCATCTAACAATTCAAGTATAAATGTATTTATTTTTTGTATTTAGTTTTGTCTAATAATCAACATTCCCGAGGCAACTTGAATGTGTAGAATAGATCAGTTGCATTGATTAGATTTTCCAGCTGTAACTTTGTGGCTAACTTTGGGTCATTGGAAATAACTGGCTAAAAACGGTTCACATGGCTGAATAGGCTATTGCTGTTAATTGTTTTTGAAGTTGAGGAGAGTTCCATGAAAAGTTTTATTTCAGGGATGGAAGTGAAAAAAAGTATTTGAAAAAGAAATATTTTAGACATACAGTAGATAAACCAGTTTTTTTCAGTTCTGATCTTTATTTCATAGGAAATAATTCTTCCTTTTTTAAAATGCCATTTGAATATAACATGTAAAGCTAGCAAGTAGTACAACCCTACACCTAAATATTAGAGTTGTTTGCAGGTACTCCTGATGCCTACATTTCACCAGAGAATATAAAGTTTTGTGAGATTTTTGTTCATTTTTTCCCAACTTGATTAGAAAGTGTTGTTGCTGTGCCATATTGTACAGCTGGATTTCTGAGAGAAACAAAAGATGTTTCAGTTGTTGCAGTATCTCTGTTCTCAAAAGAGGCGATAGTTCTGTTTCTTTTCTTTGTTGAATCTCTGGTCTGACTTTGTAAAATTATAGCTTCAGAGCTAACTGGACAAAAACTATGCTACATAAATTGCAAGCTCTTCATAAAATGACTAGTTTAATTCCTTAGGTCTTTCCTATGGTTGAAGCTAAAAAGCGGATGAAAAGTACTCAATTCTGTTTTTCAGATGTGGTTATGCTACCCTTCACCATGTTGTAGAGAAATCCAAAGAAGATCGGATGGAAAGTTTTTTTCTCAGTGAAACATGTAAATATTTGTTTTTGGTATGTATCTTCATAGGAGCACTTTTTCTTTAAAACACCCCTTATTTACTAGAACTGCAATTAGGAGCACATTTTTGTTATAGTAAAATAAAGTTTAATATTTCTATGTATTTTAAGTATGTTGTTATTAAGATGGTAAACCAAGAATGTCCATCGTAAATGCTTTAATGGAATTTTGCAGTGTGATGTATGCTATTACTTGATGTATATTCCCTCCATTCAAGAACCAGTGAACTACACAACTGACCAATGCCCTGTGCATCCCATATCTGGAACTGTATCCCGATTGTAGAGGATCCAGACAATTTGTTTTGTACATTACCTCTGCACCTATCCTCTACCCATATCCTCTAAGCCTTTCCTAAAGGGAAGGTTGACATGGCTGAATAGAGAGATGACTCTTCAGTTACAGGGATACATTCTCACAAATCTAGGCAATCATACCACTCTTTGTCTGAAAAAAAAAAACCTCCCCAAAAAACCACAGAGGGCAAGTGCCTGAGCTCACAATGGAGAATTCTGCTCTTTTCATCTGGTTCCTTGAATCCTCGTCACCTCACAAGATTCTGCTTGAATTACTTACTTGACTTAGAATTACACTAATGATAATATGATAATAATGCTACAACATACCTCATAAATAATATTTATCAAGTAATAGCGTATATCTTTTTATTAGATTACTCCATAATGCTTGACACCATTGCGCATGGTATCCATCTGGATACCTAAAAAAATGAGAATTGGGCTGCATTCTATAGTTCCTTTGAAAATTGGTGGTTGTAGTTGATACTGGTATGACAGAACTAATTGATCTCATGGCTCCCTGGATATTGGGTACCACAGGACTTGGCACTATCTCTAGTGTTACTTAATATTTTTATAAAACCTCTGGGAAAGGTAAACTGTTTATTTAGAAGTGAGATCCCATGAATATGAAGATATCTGTATCTACTTTTAAGCTGAACAGGAGTTGCTAAGGTTATTCTGCCCCAGTGTTTGGAAGCTGCAAAGTTCTGGATAGAACAAAACAGGCTGCAGTCAAATCCCAGTAACAACACAAGCTGGTTGTTTGCCTAGAAAACAGCTAGTTATGACAAATTGAGAGAAGGAAGTGGCTTTGAAAATGAGTAGTTTCAGTAGCTTCTCCCTGAGGAATATGCTGGCGCCTGTATTATGTATTGCATCTGCAGCCCAATCTTTTCACAGAGCAATCAAAAAATCTTTGAACGAACATTTGGAGGTAAAGAGCCATTTTGTTTTTAATTCCGGTGTGGTTTTTCTAGCTCTTTCTTATTACAATATTATAGGGCATCATTAGGCATTTATGAGTTTTTGATCTCCCGCAGTCTCTGGAGTGAAGTGAGATATAAATATTAAAAAATAAATAATGTTATTGCCACACTTGGAGTATTACATTTATATAGTCTGAAATTCTTAAATTTCAGCTGTTTGATGAAGAAAATCCTGTGCACAAATCAGGCAATAAGTACATGTTTACCACAGAAGGACACATAGTATCACTGGATAAGCGCCTTCGTGTTTCAGTAGGGCAGAATACCTCCCCTGAGGAGCAGAAGAAACCTGGAAAGATAAAGCCAAATGAACTAAAAGCAAACAACTCCATTTCTAATGTAAGTATAGGCCAGTGTCTTACATAGTTTGAATCTAGAAGTTTGGTACAGCAGTTGTCTGACAATCTGTTGAATAGGCCTGAATATATTCTCTCTCTTCCATTGATAATGCCAGATACAGTGTGAAAGATTTAGGATAATGAAATCACAAATTGATGGAATTGTAAGGATATGCGTGAAGCTTAGTTCTTTGTAGAATCAAGACACTATCTTGATCACTGAGTATTCCATCTTTATGCATACTATATATGATATTTAAGCCAGAGTGGTATAGTGGTTAGAGGTCAACCAGAAGCTGATTGGGTGACTGGAATTAGTCATTTTAACCCACTTCACCAGGTGGTTATTGTAGGAAACACTACATATTCTGCCTGAATAAATAGGTGCAAAAGAAACAACTTCTCCAAGGTATGCTAAATAAGCTATATGAATTAAAATTGCATACTAGCCTAAGCAGGTTTTACATTATTTTAGCATACAAATTCAATATTGTGCATGCTTTGAGATTATTTAAGATTCTGGATACACAGCAGCCTTTTGTTCTTCGTAAAGTGACCCGAGTTTTTTCATACTTGTGGAAATTTGCAAAAAGAGGATGCTTTAATGAATAGCAAAGTAGAGGAGTATTCTTTGGAATCATTCTTAAAGTGTGCATAGTTCCAGTATATTCTTATTTCAACTTGAAATACCTGCAGTATTCATGTTCATGGGGCAATCTGAGTTTCACAATTGTATCCTGAGGACTGTAGTTGCAAATCTCCAGTTTTTCATTGCAAGACTGAAATAAAGCACTGTATTTTCTCTGTGTCTCTTTATTTTCATTAATTAATTTTCAATTACTATTCTTTTCTTTCACATTTTTGGGGAGTTCAACTCCCAATACGATACTCAAAATGCTAAAGCAACTTTTCCCCTGACTAAAGTTGTCTGCTTTAATGTAGGTACAAAAAATGCATTCAGCTTTTTTTCTTGTTGGTTTTTAAATGTAATTTTTTAGCAAAATGGGAAACAAACACTTTTTCAGGGGATAAGTAATATCTGAACAAATTAGAGATAAGTAGGTGTAAAGCAGATTAGTTAGTATTCAACAAGTACAGCCATGTTTAACTATTTTCTTTCTATATTGTTATGTAGCTAATAAGCAGTACAGGTACATTGGACTGATTATTTGCCCTAGATCATTTCAGTTAAATAACATTTATTCCTTGTGAAAGTCAGTGTAATTCATTTTGTGTTGTTCCAGAGATAAACCTTTCAGTATTGTGGACTATTTCCCTGCTCAATTTCTAAAGATGAAGGTTTCTAACCTCAAAATGTAAAATATCTGCATATTTGTAATTTTTGGGCACAAAGCCTAATGACAAGCAGTACTTGAGCGTCTTTTTTAGGGAGATTCTTTTTTGACAAGATAGTTTTTTGCCAAAGCGAATTTTAGAAAATGTGAATATCTCCAATTTCAACTTAAACAAATATCTATTTACAGTGTAACAGAGTACCAGATGAGAGAAGATACCTGCTGCCTTTGAAGAGCATTTATATGAGACAGATAGATCAGATGGTGGGTTTGATCTGAATAGCTGTGAAATAATGCTAAGAAGATGCAAGACAACATCTCATTTGAAGATTATGATCATCTTGAACTACAAGGCTAACAGCAAATGCAGGTGCTTAAGTAGTCCCTCATTGTAATGAGAGTTTGATCTCATGCTGAAAAGAGCATTCCGTGTTAGATTGCAGTTATTGTAACTGAAATGGAGTAAAACATGGCATAACACAAACTTAAGATCTCATGCATCAAATTTCAGAGCTCATATTGCTGATAGTTAAGGTTGCTTTAGTGGCTTGCATCTAAAATGCTGCCTTGCTATCACTTATTTGTCTTCCAAAAGAGAACATTTGGAAAGAACTTGCAATTTAAAATATATTTCTTAAAAAAGAAATGGTGGTCAGAGGAAGAAAAGGGAATGTGCAATGACTTCCACCAAGTTGAAAGGTTTCACCAGCAATAAATAGTACTAGTTATTGCTCAGGTAGGAATATGGCTATAGGTTCTGGTTTACCTAAAATATCTTGCTGAATATACCATAATTGAAACTCAGCTTGCATACCAGCCAAGCTATTTGCAAGACTATGTTCAGGACTAACATCATATTGGTTGATGTTGCAAACAGTGTTCTTAATTTGAATTGCACATCTAAGGGTGTATGGAGTTTACTAGTTTCTGAAACCGGTATTTTTATTTTCTTTTTTTTTTTAACGTGCCTTCTGGTAGATAAAAAAATGGGGGGAAAATGGGGGAGGGGGGAAGCAAAAGCCATTCAGTTTCCTCACTTGAGTGGCCTTGCGTTGCTGATTTGAAGAATCTTGCTATGTTTTTATGTTTTGTATTTATTCTTTCATGCCTTTCCTAGAAATCAACCTGAATTAATACAAAATTGAAGTATTCACATTCCATGCAGTCCTAATATGCAAGCTATTGGAACTAGTGCCTTGTTACTTTGTGACTCAGAACAGAACCGAAGAGTTTAGCTCAGTCTTTCCTAAAGTAATTTTAGATTAATTGTATTCTGAAACTTCAGAAAGAATATTTGGGAGTTGTATACTTTTCAGACTCATTTTGAACTGAGTATTTTACATAAGATTGTAACTTTTGGAGGACATGGAGAGGAACCAATTCTGTAAGAGATTCTAACGTTTAATTTCAACTTTAATAATTGTGACAAGAGTTTTCATTTGTCTGAAGGTGATTGTATTGGTGAGTCATTTTTAAGAAAGTTGGGCTGAAAGAACCAAAATGTCTGTAGCCACAGGCTTTATGTATTTCTGAGGAGTAAAATATCTCATGTTCTCCATCACCACCCCCAAATTATTCTTAGTGGCTAGGAGAGTTAAAAATATCTACCTTCCTACAGTTATAGAACACAGCTTTATCATTCTTGAGGATTATCTCTCAGTAGACAAGCATGATTATTATTTCTCATCAAAGGATAAACTTGGCTTAAATTCCTAATCAGAAGCAAGATAACTTAGATCACAACTTAAATATTTTACAACATTTAAATATTCTTTTTATTACATAATGCGATCTTATTCTTTATAAAGTATATTTTGTGTTATAAATCACATTTTAAGTTAATCAGATAACATTGCAAATAATTAGGGTTTGCTAAATCTCTTTGGCAAACAATAAATCTCAGGGATCTCAAAGTAGGGTTCTGTTTGCCTAATAGATTTTGTTTCTCCCTAAAAGTTATTTTCCTGTTTCACAATTGCAATTTTTTTAAAAAAGTAGGCAAATCAGAATCCACCTAGAACAAAATTCTGTGAAAAACGAAGCAGTCTCTGTGACTGAGTGTAGATCTAAATTGTTTCTCTCCTTCTAAAACTATCCATAGAATGTTTGACTTAAGTACTGATTTAGAAGCCAAACATTTTTTGTTGGTATGTCCAAAGTATATTAGGCAATGTAGTTGGTAAAAAGTGGAGAGACCATTAATTACTGTATTTTTCAGCATATAAGACGCACTTTTTTCACCCCCAAAAGTGGGTGGGAATGTCTGTGCGTCTTATACACCAAATGTTGCCGAAGCCTCACCCATCCACCGGCCCCTACCTTTCAGCCTCTGCCTCCCAGCAGTTTCCTCCTTGCAGCAAACAGCAAACCGCCTGCTTCAGCACAGCCTGATTAGCACAAGCAGCTGATTGTCATTTGGATCAGCCTCCCGACGATCAGCTGTTTCAGGCTGCAGGGATCGCCATTGCCTATTGCCGCCTCCGCGTGCCCCATTTTCGACCCATTCCAGGCGGTGGGGATCGGAACGGGCAGAAAATGGGGCGCATGGAGGTGGCAATAGGTGATGGAGATCCCTGCAGCCTGAAACAGCTGATCATCAGGAGGCCAATGCAAGCAACAATCAGCTGCTTCTGCTAATCAGGCTGTGCTGAAGCTGAAACAGGCTGTTTGTTGCAAGGAGGCAAATTGCTGGGAGGCAGATCCCCCCCCCTTGTTTTCCTCCCCAAAAACTAGGTGCGTCTTATACTTCGGATCGTCTTATACTCCGAAAAATATGCTAGTTATTCAGTATCAGCAGATCTGCTAATCCTAAGGAACTGAATTTTGTAAAAATAGCTGCATTGGTAGAAGGAGTATCCAGTCCTCAGAAGGTTGGGTTCCTTTAGAATCATGGCCTTTTAAAGTAGGAAAATTCAAGCCAGTTTAGAGGCATCTCACTCTTTGTATTAGCTTAGTAGATTTCTCAGCTTTATCAAAGTTGACTCCATCTGTCTGCTTTTGACTAAAGCAGTTGAGTGTGTAGGAAATAAGGTCTTAATGCTTCCTTGGTTTGAGGAATGGATTTCATGGACCATAATAAGCACTTAGTATTAAGTGGGGGGGGATGCAAGCCAAAGCAATTTTGTTTACTGCTGTAATCATGTTGTCAAGTCATGTAACTTCTTGCAACAAAACCACATTAATGTGTATGAGGACTAAACCTCTTCTGTTCAGATTGTTTTGCTACACCACTTTACAAAGTTTGTGCCTACTAAAATGTTAAATATCCAAATTTGAATTATTTATTTTTAACAAGTAAAGTAATAATTTGAGATGTAGGGTTTTTTTGTAAAAAAAAAACCACTTTAAGGTTTGTTTTAGTCAGGTTACTAAAGTTCAAAGTTCTGAAGTTTATGGCACTAACACAACCAAGTGAACCTCAAGAAAAATGCTACAAGTGATTGAATCAACACAATTCTGTTTGATAAGGATGAACATAGTAATTAATTAAGTTGTACCTGTAGCAACGGGAGTTTGTTGGATTTGTTGACTTTAAATCCCATCAGTGCTACGGAGCGGAACTGCAGTCCAGCTATTTCGGAGAGCTACATACTACACTATTTTTTAAGTTGATTTCTTACTCTACCCCTGTGTTGTAATGATTTCAGATAGATAACCTGACAAATTGAACTAAAGTCCTTAAAACTGTCTGAAAAGATTATAGAGAGCAAACTCAAATTTTCAAATGAAAAATTTGAAAAGCTCAGTTTTATCTGGTAAAACCCATGTTTAGTTTATGAAAAATAAGTTGACCATTCTATTACAAAATTAGTGTTAAGGCCAAATCTAAAATATTGTTCCGGTAATTTGCCAAGTCATAATTTCAGGCTGAATTTTTCACTATAATGTGCAATATGAATTTTTCTAGCCTAAAATGGCATTGTTAAAACATGTATGTAATAGTGTGGGAGTTAAAAGTTGATTTTTTAAAGAAAAGAATGTTCTAGAAATTGTGAAGATTTAAAAATGAATAAATTTTACATATAATTTGTATTAAAGGATTATTTCTTAACTTGCTGGTGTCTCTCATTTCTGAATAGTTATAGATACTAAAAAGTTATATATTATATTGCGCGGAATAGGAACTTGTTTTCCATATCATTAGATAAGCATGAAGCCCACATAAAAGAACTCCTTGAGTCTGTACAGTTTTGCCCTAGGCAGGCTTTTCCCTTTCAACAAGAATCCACCACATGTTTTGATTTCACATCATAGTTTAAGAACAGTATAAAATATAAACAAAGTTCTTGTAAAGGGAAGATAATATTCTCATTTGTCTGCATACAAGCTTGCTAATACTCAGGTGCTGCAAGATTGATAAGGAAATGTATTAACCCTAGAATTTAAGAACCAAGAGCTGGCATTTTCAAGGATTGTGATTTTCTTACATTAAAATGAAAAAGAAAGCATATTTTAAGGATGAGAATTGTGAGGGTCATAAGTACCATAAAAGAACAAAGCTTTTTAGCTAATGTGTAGCGTATGCTAGATTGTGACTTAAATACTAACCAACAGTATGAAAGACTTAGACTTAGAATAATTTTATTGTCACTTCAAATGTACACTAATCGGCATACATTAACATAAATTTTTGTTGCATACAGTTCTCAAAGATATACACTACATAAACATGACAAAATGAATAAATACAAAATTATGCATATACCGACATAGCGACATATATTGTATGACATAGAGAAAAGCTGTTAAGGAGAATTCATACATTCTACAGAAAACTGGGTAATGTGCATTCAGTGGGTGGGATCCCATTTGTCAATTTACTAATATCCAAGCGTCTGAAATAGCTGAGAGGAAGACCAAAGGGAAGAGAAATCCAGTCTTTTCAAATCTAATATGTGGCATTGGATTTGGTTTATTGCTTACGTACTTCTAGATGTGAAGTAGTCAAATATTGTGTTTACTACTTTTGTTCCTTGTATGTGTGATTCTTAACCACTAGAGGTCATCCTGGCTGCACAGAATTTTTGGAAAGTCAAATACTGAAACACACTGTAATCAATACACAAGAGAACCAATTGACCAATCTTCGATTGAACAAGGATGATAAAGAGTTTACAGTTGTGTGCCAATTACCCATAGTGTAGTTTTGTACATATAGTCAGAAAATTAGGGGACAAACCTATCAAATTTCATGGGGGAGGGTAGTAATTGGAAAAGAGACAAATTCAACATTTCCTCAGAATGAAGCATACCAATGTTGCTATCACAAGCTTTTTTTTTTCCTGTTTGATCGAATGACATTTGGAGCAGTGGGGTTGGTAGGCTGACAGGTACTCTGCATTCTTCATACTGACAGATTTTCTCCCTCTCTTTCAAACATTAAAATTGAGAGATAACTAATGAAGCTGTATGAAAGGTCTCAAAGGTAGAGGATAAAAGGGGCAGTGATATAGAGATAGATTTTATAATATGTAGCCTCTTGCATTCAAGAATGGTGGTCGGTAATGTGGATGGCACAAAAGAATAATTTCTTCAAGGACAAGTCTAAAAAGCCACTAGTTTAAGAGAAAGCATGCAATATTTGAGGCTGAAGTGGGCAACCCCCCCCTTCAAACATCTTTGCTCCACCTGTTAGATACCTGAAGGAATCATCTTTTCCTGGTCTTGCAGAATAGTGTCCCCCTGGTATGTCTTTGAGTTAAGAAGGAGCTTACAATGCTTGTAAACAAGTAGAGTGGTGAAGGTGTTAGACTAGGAGTTGGGAAAGAATGAACAAATTGCTAAGATTACTTAGTCCTGACAAAGAGTAAGCGTACCAAAAAATAAACTCTTGGTAGTGTTTGGTATGAGATGGACTAGAGAAACGCTCTGATAAGCTTTCAAGATTCTGTTATTCTACTATATAACAGTAAAGAATGTTTCTGAAATCTCTGCCATGGCGCTATCTTGCCCTTATCTACCTTGAAGGGCTGACCATGGAAGATCAGAATCAGCTTCAGGAGCTGACAACAGGTACAGCAAATAAGCCCATGCCGGATCTGAAGCATCTTTGTACATTTTCAGATTTGAGGACTTAAAATTCAAATCTCAAGTTAGTGTACCTCGGAGTTACAGGCATTAAATTCCAAATATCACTGGCAGTGGAACAGTGGTGGATGATGGTTATGTCTCCAACTCTTGTTTTTGAGAATACAAGAAACATCTGGCTGCCCACTCTAAGAAACAGAATTGTAGGCTATGGTAGCCCTTGGGCTCTAGCAGACATTTTACTTTATTTCCTAACTTTAAGATCAATTTATTTCAAAACAGCTGTTAAGCACACACACTTTAAAATCACGCATCTGGGTCATTCTGGCTACTAAATAATCTCTTCATCCATCTCTCCAAGGTGAAGTAAAAAGCTTAAAAATCCTCTAACTAATGTATATACTAACGTACTTCTGAGAGATGGCCTTGAATTTGATAACCCTTCAAAGAAAATGCAGACAAAAAAGGATACACTGGCAGAGAGAAACCGTCTGTCTATCTCTGTCCCTCCCTCTCTAATCTATCTGCCCATCTTTGTCATAGATGATTCCTTGTTCTCCATTTTCACCAATCATTATTTAGGAAATTCCTATATGTTTCCTATTAAAGCAGGCAGAGATCGCTGTATGTGAAGACTGTGAACTCCATCCCCAATACCACCCCGCCACGCAAACCACTCTCGAATTTCTACAGAGAACCATGTGTTCCTTCCCTGTGCAAGAAGGGAATGGCAGACACTTTCATTTTTTTCTGCCGTTTAAAAAATTCCTCTTTTTTCAATCTGCTTTTACACACACATCTGTACTTTCATAAAAACAATCTGATAAAGACAATCGATAGTAAAACGAATGCCCATTGGACAAATGTCATAATTCATTTTACTTCTTTGTTTTTCTAAAAAAACAAAGCAAGTCTGTAAAAGTACAAACAAAAAGGAAAATAAAAAGGATAAAAAGGAAAAATTACATACAAACCACATATATAATTTCAAAGAGAAATATAAACATTTTAAAAAAGCTTAATATCTCGGCAATGTTTTTTACACACTTTAAAGTTGATTCTTTTCAGTGTTTTTCAGTTTGTTATTTTGTTTCATTTTCTGCCTAAAATTGTCTTTTGTCGCTGATTTTGAAAATGTAATATTTGACCTACCTGGAAATAACAAAAAAAAATATTTCAATGGTTTCTACCTCGATCTTCCCTCCACCCCAAAAAAGGCTGTGTTGAGGCTTCATACCTGCTGTATGTATCTATGAAAAAGAAATGCGATTTTGTCAAAATAGAATCTAGATTCAAAAAAATTCAGCCATACAGAGATGTTCATAGCTTCACTTTCCTCATAGCTGGTAGCTACAGAAATGACAGATCCACTGCCTGACAGGCAGCATAGAGAAGACAAATGAGGAATATTGGCTAGGAAGCACTACTTCAAGAGATAACGTCTATAATATTCCTGTCATCCTGATTTATTGTTATGTTTCAGTTCAAGGATTTTTAGCCTTGCCCAAAACAAGATGGATCATCACAACAATTTTATTGCTGCCTATAACAGATGCCAGTCTCTCTCTCTCTCTCATTCTCTCTGTCCCTCTCCCCCTCCCCCTTCCCCTAC
>JANHFL010003686.1:34667-53083 GCA_032468155.1 Oxyrhabdium leporinum | reverse complement strand
CACCAGGCTCAAGTTTGACTCAGTCTTCCATCCTTCTGAGGTTGGTAAAATGAGGACCCAGATTGTTGGGGGCAATATGCTGACTCTGTAAATTGCTTAGAGAGGGCTGTAGAGCACCATGAAGTGGTATATAGCAATAGCACTTAGACTTACATACCACCGCAATCTGGCTCCTTATTTTACCCACTTCGGAAGGATGGAAGGCTGAGTCAACCTTGAGCATGGTGGGATTTGAACTGCCAAATTGCAGGCAGCTGGTAGTCAGCAGAAGTGGCCTGCAGTACTGCACTCTAACCACTGTGCTACCATGGCTCATATAAGTCCAAGTGCTATTGCTATTGCTCATGCATACACAGAAAAGGTCCTGTATAGCACCATGCCAGGTTGGCTAACATTTTCAGCAAGACTCTAACTGTCAGATTGTTATTGGATATTTTTTATTAATTAGCCCAAAGTACTGTAGAGTTGGGGCAGCATATCCAGGCATTTTGTTTTTTGTTTTGTTCTTGATTATGTATTTTGATATGGAAAACTGTATAAAATTGTATCAAGAAATAAATATTGGGGAAAACTGGAGGTTAACAAAGGCAAGTGGATGTGAAAAAAAATTGGCTTGGTGGTTTTGCTGTCTGAGTTGGTTCCAGATGTATCACCAGATTTATTGTTCAGATAATGATTATGTACATAAAACAATAATAAACATATCTAAGAACAATTACAAAGCAGGCAGAAGCTGGAGATAGCATATTTCTTGTGGAGAGAATGCTGTCTTGTCAGCTTTTTAAAGTAGACCCAGCTAGGAAGCAGACTCCACAAGAAATCCTAGGACTCTGCTTTATTATAATCAAATCTTGAAAGTTTTCATTATCCCTCCGCCCCCCACCCTCCCTCCCACCCTCAGGAGTTAATGTAAAACCAGTTTGAATGCCTTTCTAATGTTTTCTTTATTTCTTGGGCTTAACACATATTTTCAAAACTGATAGAATTTAGAATAATAATATGGTTGGAAGGGACTTTGGAGGTCTTCTAGTCCAATTCAGTTTCTCCAAGGTCATCTCTGTGCCCCTCCCTATTTGTGATGTAACATGCACTTGGAGAAACAGTGGAGGAGAGTTTTGAGAGAGGGGTGGGCTGGATTAAGAGACTGCAGAGTCTTGAACTGAATGAGAGAGGGAGAGAGGTTCAGGGTAGTCACACCCTAAAATCCTTCAAGATCTATCTAGTAGTCAGAAGGTTATACCTTCAGTTTGGCAAGATTCTGTCCATTAGGTGTAAGCAAATGAAGTATTGAACTCAATTGGATTTCTTTGTGTCTCTGGACTTGGGCCTGACAATATTTCCTCAAAAGAAAAAAAAATAGTTCATGACTGGTTGGTAGAATACCAGAGAGCCATGACTAGGTAGGAAGTTCTAGAGTTAAGAGGTAGCCCCTGAGAAGGCTCTTTCTCTTATCTCAAACAATTAGACCTCTCTCATTGTCAGGATTTAGAGAAATATTTCTCTGCCATACCTCAGGGAATGGGCAGGCCAATGTGGGAGGAGGCAACTCATGAGGTATCCTGAATTAGGATGTATAGGACTTTAAAGGTTATCATCCACACTTTAAATGTGTCCAGATAAGCCTTTCAGGATGGGCAGAAAATAACCCTACCTGCAAGTACCCACTGATATTCTTGCAGCTGTATTCTAGATTGATTGCAATTTCTTGAAATTCTTCATAAGTACCTCCAAGCCTAGTGTAAAAAATTAATCTGTATATAATAATAACTATGAGAGGAATCTTGGCATCCTAGTAGACCAATCACTTAAATATGAGCCAGCAGTGTGTTACAGCTGTCAAAAATGCTAATGCAGTACTAGGCTGCATTAACAGAGGGATAGAATCAAGATCATGTGTGCTGTTAATACCATTTTATAATGCCTTGGTAAGACCGCACTTGGAATATTGCATCCAGTTTTGGTCACCACAATATAAAAAAGATATTGAGACTCTAGAAAGAGTGCAGAGAAGAGCAACAAAGATGATTAGGGGACTGGAGGCTACAGCATACACTATAAAGAATGATTGCTGAAATTGGGTATGTCTAGTTTAATGAAAAGAGGGACTAGGGCTGACATGATAACAGTGTTTCAATATCTAAGGGGCTGCCACCAAGAAGAGGAGGTCAACCTATTTTCCACCTTGGACTAAGGAGAAATTTCCTGACTGCTAGACCAATTATTCAGTGGAATGACTTGCCTCCAGAACTTGTGGATGCTCTAGTATTGGAAGTTTTTATGAAGAGCTGGGACAACCATTTGTCTAAAAGATATAGGGTTTCCTGCTTGAGCAGGGGGTTGGACTGGAAGACCTCCAAGGTCCTTTCTAACTCTGTTATTCTGTTATATAGGTTTTACAGCTGCAGATAAGAGATTAAATCCACTTGCAGCCAACTCTAACACATGGTTTGAAATTAAGCTAGTTCATGGCACTCTCTTGCCTCCAATTTTGAGGGGTGAGGTGGATGCAAATGGGAACAAATCACCCAACCTGGGCAGACCTAGAAAGGGAGCCCCCTGGAAGATGTAAAGGTTGAATGGAAGAGGTGCTTCTAGGGAAACAGACAGATGGCCAAACACCTACAAGATGATTAAAATAATGCAGAGAACATATCAGTCTTGCAGCCCAGGATGCCCAGATGAAATGGCTGTACAATGGAAGGATCAGCTCCTGGAGGCAGAGGCATGCAAGCACTGTAGCCAATCACATCTGAAACAGTAATTATATTTAAAATGAAGCACTGGAGACCATCTGCTCTGAAGGAATTAAGAAGCTTGGTTTGGAAAACAGCTTTGAGTGAAATCTTCAAAGCATCTCCAAAGATCCATTTGCAGTTGGTTGTAAGTGGACCTAAGTGGAGGAAGACATTATCTGTTCCTACATTCAGTAAATGGTGAGTGGCCTTTACTAGTGATGGGAAAGCAGAAGGTAAGGATCTTCTCAAAATATATTTATCTTTTTCATACTATTTGTTAGCCAGACATTGGAGGACATTGGCATCCTTCAAAAAAATCTTGAATTATATAGCACTTTTAAAAATTCATTCAAACAATCAAAGTGTTGTTGATTACAGTACTTGTATCAACACTATATTTGTTTTTGTAAAGCTATTTCTGCAGGACAGTGTCAGAAACTGGAAATGGAGAGAAACAAAGGTAGATACATGGGCACACATAATTAGCAAGTATATACAGTGCTGTGTATTGCTATACAACAGGACTGTCAAACTTCCGGCCCATGGGCCGGATGCATCACGCACTAGCCACGCTCACACTCAGTTTAACGATGGGGAAAAAAGTCCCAATATGTCCCATGATGTTGCCATAACAACATAAGTTTGACATCCCTGCTTAGTGCAAAGTGCATTTTTCAGAATCCCAGTGCGCATTTGTATGTATCTGTGTCTGTGTGTGCATGTATAGTGTTAATGTAAATAGAATAGAATTCCCATAAATATGCACACTAATAAAATGTAACTATAAGTGATGAGAATTTAAATGACTAAACAAGAATACTTCTCTTTGTTCTGGCATCTTTATCTTTATTTTCATCATCATTATCATGAACATTATCATTATTAACATTGTTATTAGTAAATTTTTCCCCAAAGCGATCAATATCACATTGTTATATGTTTTTTTCCCACCAAAATCTTTGATAAAATTATGATAGACTTTAGATCTTAGCAGGGATGGATTAAATGGGTGGGTTCCAATTTTGTAATTGGAAAGATGATGCAAAAACAAATGTAATTTCTTTCTGAGTAGGAGCCTATGAAGGCACAGTAATGAGATTTTAATAGATAGAAGGATTTTGAAGTGCCTTTACCACATTCATTACAGGTGTTTTAATCTACAGCTGCTTGATTAAAAGTTTTATGTGATTTTGGAATACATAAAATACATTCCATAGAAGTTGTGTCTTAACAATAAACATGGAAACGCTAAACAATATTAGACATTGCACTCCACCGTTCTGTGCTAACAGTCATAAATGTACATGCATGTAGGCAATGTGAAGCACACAGTGAATACACTGTGAATACACACAGGTTGTGGGTAAAATTGAGGGTGGGAGTGCTGTATATCTAGCCTTTGGGAGTACCATCTTACATACATTTACATGGGGGGAAAGTCTTATTGAAGATAGTATCACTTGATCTGAAATTGTATTTTGCAGCTTGCTGTTTGGTCTGGATGAAAGAAGGGATGTTGCTGAGAAATAGAAGGATTTTGGAATTAGAAGAACACAACCTAAGATTCTGATGGCATAGATATTTGTGATACAACAAAGTCAAAGTGGACTTTAAAAATCATTATGTTTCACCTGCCGTAGTGAGAATATGGAATAGATACAGATCCAAATGGTTCCCCAAAATACCTTTGGGGTTCTCAGCACAATAAGCACTTTATAGATAAAAAAAGAAAGAAAGAAAAGATGAGTACAAATGGCTAACTTATCGTGAGGTATTTTGTCAAGGAGAATGCAAAATAAAATCAAGGGAAGAACTGGTGGCAGAGGGATATAGTTGTCAATGGTTCTCTTATTTACCATTGTTATTTGGTAGATTTAAAATAGACAAAACAGTTTAGGAGCACTGTAAGACTGACTTTGAAATAGAATTGTATATTAAACCTCAAAATCCTCTGAATCAGTGTACGGATTTGAATCAAAAATGTTATAGCTTTTTTACAAGTCCACTCAACATGATAAAACATCCCTTCTTGTTCCTTGAATAAAATACTAGACAACGTATGACCCGTTGGGTCTTGTTTTGTCTGTATTTGCTTACCTAACGAGATAAACAGAATGGCCACAGGTGGGCACAGAATGTTGCCTCTGCCTAGAAAATTTTAAAAACTCTACTGAAATGTTTTAGGTACTGCAGCGATTTTAATTTAATGCTTGCTCAAAAGCAAAGAAACACACCTCAGCAGCCTATTCCTATCTGCACAGTTTATTACAGCAAACAGTAGATAATAGCAACTTTCTGAGCTGAGTTGCAATGTGAGTGAATGTGGGTTTTGCTCCCTGTTTATATACAGTACCTTATCCTGACAGTTGGTTTAGTTTTCTTCTTGGTGTTCCTTGATTAGAGTAGTTTTCTGCTTGACTTTTGCCTGGTGTTAATCCCTGCTTATCACAGGATGTGCCTTTTTTGTTTCCTTCTTAACTTTTTATTGTCTCTTTTGAATGGTGTCCAAATACAGTTTACTTCTATGTTTCTGTTAATGGGTGATTTGCCTTAATGTGAACCTTGCAGGAATTCCCTAGTGCTTTTAAATTTAGATTGGTCTAGGATGCTCAAAGTTTCCCAGTTGAAACAAGGTTGAGTCAGTTCATGTGTTGCAAGGAGTTTTAATCTTGTCTCCTGAGTGTCAGTTGGTGCTCATGGATGCACACTTCTAGTCTTATATTACTGATATAACTAAATTACATTTATATCTTTTGGCAGTCCAAGATGACATACATGGCGGTTTTCCTTCATTTCCCCCAACCTCATATAGTAATTTGGACTAAAATAACGTATGATTGATTGAAAATTATCCAGACATCTCTACTGGTTATATAAGGAATTAAACCTCGGTGTCCTTAGGCACAATGAACAGTTTAATCACTAAGTTCAGCTAGGACAGAACCACTTCTAGCACATATTTAGAAATACTTTGCTGAAGACTTATTTTAGCACAGTTATTATTTTAAAAGAAAGCATTTTCATTTTACCAAATCTGAAGTGGTACAGAAAAATGGTTTAATAGGTACTGTTAGTATTTGGAGCACACAATTTTCTCTAGGGAAGAGCTCTAGGAATTTCAACTTTTCATCTGACCAGAGAAGCCTGGCAATTCATGGAGAGGTCTTTAAATCACTTCACTTTGGAACTAATTCATATATATATATATGTTGGATTTCAAAATCCATGAAATATTTCTAGTTCTTGAACCATTTTTCAAAGCTTTAAAATATCTGCAGATCTAGCATTCCTGTAACTATCTTGTGTAATTGGGATGATGATTTATTGCTACTTGACATGTAAGTGTATTTTTTAATGGAATACTTTGACCGTTCAACTGTATCTTCTTCCCACAGTTAATCTGAACATTTTGCTCCTGGTAATAACAAAACTGCTGCTGAATACTTATACTCAACATAGTGGAGCATGTTAGTCGTAAAGCATTATTTAAAGTTTTACTTTCTGAAAGTTATTTTTCTAGGAGGATTTAGTAGATGACAAATGAAATGTTTTCCTCTTCAGAGGCAATTTGAAACCACAAAATACTTGAACTCTGATTTTAATCATACTGTAAAGACTATCATTTGGCCACAAAAACACTTCCTTCCTCCATAGCTATTTTATCACTCCAGTGAAGGAAAACTGAAGTTGCCATACTGAAAATAAAGTCAATGAGCTCTCAAATTAAGTTACCATTAAAAAAAGAAGTTTAGGAGAAAATCTATTTATGTGATCACTAAGTTGATACTAACCTAATGATTCATAATCAATCAATCAATCAAACCAGCAAAAAGATGACTGTTTGGTGTGATTTCAGTTTATGCAAAAGGATTATTATTTATGAATGATTTGCATGCATAATCAAGGGATGCAATTATAACCAGAAGACACTTAAAGGCACCAACAACAGCAGTGTTAATAAACACCTGGCACACTAAAAATTTTCTGGGTCAGAGTAACCTCATACTCAAGTAACTTCTAAAACAGAAATATATCTCACTAATGTGTGCTGTAGAAATATCTTCAAACATAATATTACTGAAGCAAAATATTTTAGAACAATGACCCATTCTGTACTTGACGAAACAAATAGAGGAATACAAACACATTGTGTGTGTGTATCTTTAATGCTATTCCATATCATGGCAAGCTGTGTTATGTCAAGCACAACAAACGGAGAAAAAATAGTAAATCAAAGAAATTAATGGCATGAGATAAGAAACAAAATGTAGCTAAATGTACTAATAAAGGAGAATATTGGGCTGATGTGAGGGGTCCTTGGTGCTCTCTGAGCTTGCTTGCTTCTTGCAGATGTTTCATTACTCAAACTAGGTAATATCTAGTTCATCAGTTCACCAGTGATGAACATCTAGTTCATCAGTGCTAGTAAGAAGTGCTGTTCGCTGTCAGTTTACAGATTACAGATTAACAGAGTTGGAAGGGACCTTGTGGGTCATCCAGTCCAACTCCCCGCCCAAGAAGGAGACCCTACACCATTTCTGACAAATGGCAGTCCAATCTCTTCTTGAAAGCCTCCAGTGATAAAACTCCTACAACTTCCCAAGGCAAGCTGTTCCATTGGTTGATTGTTCTCACTGTCAGAAAATTTCTACTTAGGTTGGCTCTAGGCTGAATCTCTCCTTGATCAGTTTGCATCCAGTATTTCTTGTCTGGCCTTCAGGCACCTTGGAAAATAGCTTGACCTCTTCCTCTCTGTATCAGTCCCTCAAATATTGGAATACTGCTATCATGCCTCCCCCAGTCTTTCTCTTCACTAGTCTAGCCATGCCATTTCTGTAACCGTTCTTCATATATTTTAGTCTCCAGTCCCCTAATCATCTTGGTTGCTCTTCTCTGCACTTTTTCTAGAGTCCCAACATCTTTTGTACAATGTGGTGACCAAAACTGCAGTATTCTAGGTGTGGTCTTACTAAGGCTTTATAGAGTGGTATTAGTACCTCACTTGATCTTGATTGTATTCCTCCGTTAATGCAACTTAGGTTTGCATTGGCTTTTTTGGCTGCCGCTGCACGCTACTGGCTCATATGTAGCTGGTTGTCCACTAAGACTCCAAGATCCCTCTCACAGTTACTGCTATTAAGTCTGGTTATTAAGAATATAAACTATTAAGTTTATATTTTGATGGCTTGCCTGTCAGTGATGGTGGGGGTGGTCTTAGAGATTCTTTGGTTGGACTGTCAGTTAACCAGCCCAAAAACCCTAAGCACTTATCCACCAGCACCTACATCAGCACAGTTTAACTCCAAGGTTAACTTCAGATCAACAATCAAGTAAACAATACCCTAATCAAGGAACTGCCAAAGAGCCAACAGTAAACAGCCCAACCAAAGAATCTCTAAGACCACCCTCACCAACACTGAAAGACAAGCCACCAGAATATAAACTGACAGTACTCCTTACTAGCACAGATGATGTTACCTAGTCAGGGTAATAAAACATCTACAAAAAACCAAGCAAGCTCAGAGAGCATCAAGGATCCCCCATAGCTAAATGTACTAGATGCATTGCATTTATTTTTATTCTTGCAAACCAGACATCTTATATTGTATCTACTATGTCCATGTACCACTTCATATGTTGCCCTTTATACTTTACATTTCTGACCTCATGGATTCCATATGATTACAAATTCCCTCTTTTCCTTACCCATTTACATTCATAGATTTGTGTAGGGATTTGATTTGATTCAGTCTCTTAGTGTAACTCAACCACTTTATTATACTGGTAGTTCTCAGGTTACATCCATTTGTTCAGTGATTGTTCAAAGTTACAACGATGTGGGGAAAATGGATTTATCAATGCAAAAAATATTTAAGATACAAATATTAATGAAACCTGAAACTTTTTTTTTAGAAATGGTGGACAAACCAATTTAAAAACAATTTGGGGTGCTATTCCTTCACATTGTGGCGGTTGCTAGGATTGTACTTGCCAAACACTAGAAAGAAAAAGGGATACTCACTGTTGAATGGATTTTGAAATTGACTGAATTAGCAGAGATGGCAAAATTAACTGGTTTTGAGTAGAGATAATGAACTAGACAGCTTTATAAGAAACTGGAAACCGTTTGTGGAGTTTCTACATGCTAAATATAATAACAGATGGTTAACAGAGGGATTTGAAGATTATTGTAATATTTAGTTTAATCTGTTGACTGCTTTTTCCTCTCTTTTTTGGTGTGTGTGTATGTAAAAGGGAAGGAAAATTTACTGTTTTTTCTTTTTTTTTTTCAGTACCAAGTCTGGGTACATGTTAAGTGTTAAATTTATTTAATCACGTTTTCCTCTTTTTTTGTACACATTTTTTTCTTTTTTGTTGTTGGGGTTGAATGTATGCTTTTGTTTTGTTCGTTTGTTCATTTGTTTTTCTGTTTTGTATTTTACTTTTTATGATAAAACAATAAATAATCTATAAAAAAAGAAAAAGCTGGTTCTCAAAATTCTGGCCATTGCAATGCTCCCACAATCACATGATCGAAATTTTGCCCAGATTTATGACTGCCTCCCCACCCATTTTCCACTTCCACTGCATTCCATTTATTTCTGTGTTTTTCTGGAGAGTCTCACTGTTAAATAAGAATGTGAGCAGAAATCTGCTTTTTCAATCATTTTATTTCAATAATGTTCATTCTTACGATAGACCAATAGCATTATCACTTTTAGTACCAACACTTTTAGATCTGGACCAAATATGAATGTTATTGATAAGCAAATTTTGAAATATCTGAATCTTGTCCTGTCAGAACCATAAATTGAGTAATAAAGACAAACACCATAGGGACAATAAAGAAATTATTCTTCAAAGAATAATTAGATTCAAAGATCTAATTATGCCAACGTGGGTTTCCTGGCCTTGCTCTCCTTATAACTATCTTAATACAAAACATTAATCATTAAGGAAGAAAAAAAATAGCTCGCTTGAATTGATCCTGAAGCTGAGCAGAAAAATTAGGCAAAGTAATGATTGCATAAAATTTCTAGCAAAGCAATCATTCTCCTTGACTAATTTTGCTAAAGGGTGCTGGTTAGTAACCTTCTGAAAAATAAAGAAGCTGATTTTTCCTTTCACATATTTACTTCTTCTCTGTAAGAGAGATGAAAGCATTTTATAGTCTGAGGCAGCTTAGGTCAGACTGGAAAATTAGCCAGTGACTACATTCCAGATAGTGATGCCTAGAAATGTTTCAATGGATTCCGATCTATAAACTTTCAAATATTTATTTTTTTTTAAAGAAATCGAATAATTTCAATAGTGCCAATTTCTTTATTTGAGCTTGCATATGGAATCTAGAGAATACCACCACCATCAGTGGCCCCACATATTGCAAAAGGCCTCTCTTCCTGATGGCCCCTTTTCTTTCATCTTCATATTGTTCATTTTCATATTGTTGAGGCAAAGGTATCACAGTTCAGGGACAGGGCTCTTGCTGTAAAGGTCCAGTGCTTAATTTGCTGCTTGGTATTTTTACTTAGAAGAATATCCAATATAAAGGAGGAGAAAAGGATAGCCTTTGCCCAAAATATTGGGGAGTCTAGATGAACTCTAAACACTTTTTATGCACATTTCCATTCCATAGTGGGGGAATGGGCAAAATAACATCCTTATCTAACAAAATGGCTCTGAGGTACTTCAACATTTAGCAAAATGCCTAAAAATATAGCATGCAAAATAGCCTACTAAAGGACTGAAACTGCAAATTCAGAGGCTATTTACTGTAAAGAGAAAATCGCACCTTGACTATTATCTTTGGTTTAAGTCAAATTGCTGACTCAGAAGGAGGCCAGACCCAAAGACCTTTCACATCCTGGACATAAACTATTTCAACTCCTTTCCTCAGGATGGCATTATAGGGCATTGTATGCCAAGGCAAATAGTCAGAATAGTCTTCTGTTGTGCCATCATTTTTCTGAACATCTAATTCTCACAGCTGACCAAAATACAGTGACTACTAAGTTTTTTTGTCTAATGTGTACTAACGCATATGGGTGTAGTATTTTGCAGTATTTTTATTTATTCCTTTTATTATTATTTTTATCTTGCCCTTTTACTGGGTGTATACTTAGTATCGTTTTTATTATTATATTCTGTTGTTTTGCAAGTAGACTGAATACCGGAGATAAATTCTTCATGTGTCTAACTATACTTGGCCCAATATATAAAGTGTAAAATGTATAAACAAAGCAAGGGCTAAAGAAGATGGGTTTTATTTATTAATTTTTATTTATTTATTTATTATATTTTTATGCCACCCATTTCTCCTATAAGATGACTTTGGAGATCTTCAGAACCATCTTTCTAAATAGTATCTGCCCATCCTATAAGGTGTGGAACCCTCTGGGTCCTGCTATTCAGCAAATGCCATTTAGAAGAAATGCTATCACTCAGGGAGTGCCATCTCCAAGGGACCACAAAATCAAGTGTTCTTAATCACCACCCCAATCTTTGGAGCAAAATTCTCCAAGATATCTAGATGGTCCTTTAGCTCCTGAGGTTTAGAAAGGCCTTTAAAACATAGCTATTCCATCATGCATCGAAGGCTGGAATACTGAAATCTTGTCTCCTTTGATAATGGAAAAATCTTTCTGATTTTTGGTTATACTGATGAATATTCTTGGGGGCTATATGTAGTTGTGTACCATTGTTGACTTATTTTAATTACTATTACTCAATTTATGAAGGTTGTGCTGTATGCTGATTAGAGTTAGTTGCAGTTTGAATGATCTATAAGCCTAGTAAAATAATAACATAAAATATATAATCAAACTTCAGTGGTTCTGATTGATTCCTAGTAGCTGGTTAGTAAGAGCAATAGAACTGTGTATCATTAAGATACTCACTGCATCCACTGCAAAGCTTTCCAATTTGTTCCATGTAGATGTTGAAGAACATGCAGGCCAAATAGAATTCTATGCAACACCATAAAGCTACAGCTTAAATATTAAACTTTATCTCCTAGCACCAACCATTGGGTATGTCTTGATAGGAATTTTATTTATTCATTTTTTCTGTGATTTAGACTCTTCTTTTATGCTCCAGTGAGCACTTAATATAGCTAACAAAACTATAAAAACAAGAGCAGATTTTTTAAAAAAATATATCCTGAAGTTAATAATGAAATACACATTAAATCTGGTACTGGTTTTTATAGGAATGGACTGCATTCCAAAGTTTGGGAACAATGAGAGTAAAGACCCCTTCCCCTGTGCTGGAAAAATGAGGGTGGGAGCTTCTTGACAAGCTTAACAACTGCACACATTTGTAATAGGAGAGCCAGTCCTTTAAATAGTCAGGTCCTAAATTATTGAAGGCTTACCTATCAATTCCAACATCTTCAATTCTTCCCAATAAGAAATTAGCAATTACTACAGAACTTTTGATAAAGGCATCATATGCTCTCTTTAACTTGTGCCAGTTAGCAGAGTGGTGCCAAATTTTCCGCCATCTGCAAGTTTTAGGCTCTTTTCAACCATAGTTCTGTGATAACCTCACTACATTGTAGTAGTGAGGATATCATGAAGGTATGAATCACCAATGCTAAATTTGACAATCACAGGAAAAGATTCAACCTGGGTGCTAAGTATAATGATACAAAAGCAGTTTTATATTTTATAGCAAATCCAGCAATAGCAGCTGATCAAGGAAAATTCAAAATTGCAATCCTTCTCTTTTGGAGATAGTGCCACTCTATTTAAAATAGGCTGTTCTTTAGTCTCCAAATTCAGTTTTCTATTTACCAGTTGGAGCCTCCTCTTGCCCGGATTTATTTTCAGCACGTTCTCTTTTCTGTGGAGAATGGTCAAGCATGCTGATGATTTCCTTCAAATTGGATGGCAAGAAGCAATGAAACTGGATACCATTAGCATAATAATGAGATCCCACTTCGAAATTCCAGGGGAACCTCCTCCAGTTATTTCATATAAATGTTAAAACCCATATTAAGTGGGGGAAGAAGAGATGGAATGCAAGAGGAGGTCAATGTCTTCCTTTTCAATCAACATCAAGGGAAGACAATCTGCTTAAAGCAAGTCCTCCCTACTGCATAATGGATGTGTCAGAACAAAGTCTCTTGACAGATACAGGAAGCAAAGTTTGTTTTTTGATATGTATGAGTCCAGCCCAGTTCCTTTTTTATTCAGGTTTGTGCTGTCCTCCTCTTTGAAATTAAGAAGTAGTTTTAGCCTGGTGGCGGTGAAGATCATAAGAGCTACTTTGACATGTCCTAATTATGAGGAAAAAAAATCCTTCTGTGTTAAACTTCTGCTGCACTGGATTGTGTACACAAGTAGAGGTCTAATATAAGTAATTATATACAGTTAATCTCATTTCTCAGCCATTGGAGATTCGCCCTCAAATTGAAGAACTTTCAAAGAAGGGATTTTGATCACAGCAGGAAAGAAAGGGTTACAAATTTCCCTCCTATTTGATCCTGTGGTATTTCACCCTCCCTCACATCCTGGTGATGTAAATTGCATTAAAAAAAAATCCCACAGCAATTACATCCAAAGAGGTATTTAACATCATGTTATGATGTAGCTTTACCCTGAACCACACTTCAGCTTAAGAGAATAGTCATTTTCCAAACTCTCTAAGGATTTCAGAGTGATGAGATGCAGGTAAGATTATACTCACTTGCTTTTCATGCTGAAGAGATAGCTTTAATAAAATGTTTTGTGACCAGTTTGATTGAGATAGATTAAGAATATAACTTTAAAAATGATATTGAAGAGTGCTCAAATTTAAATGAGGACTGCAAAATGGATAACCATTTGCAAAACCTAAGGATGTTTTATTTGGAAATACTTAAAATTAACTCTTTCAAGCATATTTATTTAAGTTAATTGATCTCTTGCTTTTTGGTGTATATATGCAGGTAGTTCTCAAGTTACGACCATAGTTGAGCCCAACATTCATCTTGCTATATGAAACATTTGTTAAGCGAGTTTTGATGCATTTTATGACTGGTTTTGCCCAATTGTTAAGTGAATCATTGCAGTCGTTAACTTAGAAACACAGTTGTTAAGTGAATCTGGATTCCCCATTGATTTTCTTTGTCAGAAGATTGTAAAAATGGATCACATGACCCCAGGAAACTGCAACCAGCGTAAGTATGAACCAGCTGCCAAACAACTGAATTTTGATCACATGATCATGGGGATATTGCAACAGTTGTGTGAAAAAATGGTCACAATTCACTTTTTTCAGTGCCGTTGTAACTTTGAATGGTCACTAAATGAACTGTTGTAAGCTGAGGACTACTTGTATAGGGTTCCCAGGGAACATTTTCATAAGTCTATTGCTTAGGCCTCTAAGCTTTAACAGATGACTACATCATCTACCTCACACTATGCCTTGAAAATTTATATTGCTTCAGTGTGTAGGACTGTGCAAGCTAATTCAGTGTTTCAGCCAGAGTACAAACACAGCACATTTCTCATGCAATTCATTAAAGCAGCTGCCTGTTTTATTTAGGCTGATCCAGCTGCTGTGAAGAGCATTCTTTTACATCTGCACTATCCTGGAAAAAAAGGTGGCTAGTTGAATGAGTTGCAGACAATGTTACGTTTACACTCTTTCATATTCTGAAACATCTTTGTCAACTCAATTTTGAAGCACTATACAAGTCTATTAATGCATATGAATGTATGTATGAACCTATACAATGAGCAGACCCAACCATAACATGTACACATTATGTGAGCTCTTTCTGGGGGTGGATCCTGGAAGGTTTCCTACTTTTCAAAGTAGCTCCAGGAGAAGAAGTGTGTGAGAGATGCCTAGAACACCACTGGGCGGAAACAAAGAACAAATCTGAGCAAGCACAGATAAGAGCCTGAATTAATGACCACCTTGTGGTGGTAAGGCTTGCAAAATGTGCTTATTTTTCCACATCCATAGGCAGTCACTGGTTGACCACTTTTCATGTGACTTGGCCTCTTTTGAGTAAGAAGAGCTAGGGGAGCTTTACAAGGATTATAAGGATTATAAACTCTATAAGGTCATTATAAGGATTATACTGAGCATCTGATGGATAGTTGTTTGGATCCAGTTGGAGTCAGACTGCAGCTTGCTGATCTTGTAGAGGTGACTGGAATCCAGTCCTGTGTGGTTAAACTGAGTGAAGTTAGATTTGGTTATTACAGAGGAGGTGGACAAAGTCCTCAGGAAGGTGAATTCTGTCACCTATGTATTAGATCCATGTTCCTCCTGAGTAGTTATGGCCTCCTGAGAAGTGACATGTGACTGGGTTCAAGCAGTAGTAAATACCTCTTTCTGAGAGGGGGAAATTCCATCTGCCTTGAAGGAGGTGGTGACTCATGTTCTCACAAGTTCGCAATCCTTGTCAACTGGTTGAAGTCAGCTTCAGCCAGTTTTTTTTTTGTTTTTTTAATCCAAACTGGAAAAGGCTGAGGAATCATTATGGATTGACCCTTTGTATCCTAAATCCCAGAAGAGTAGCTGCTGGATAAAAAGCCTGAAGGAAGAATTGCATTTTCTTGCATGTTTTCTGTCATTTAGTTCAACCTACCTTTTGTTCCTTTAGCTTAATCTATATGATAAAAGACTTGTGCTGTCTTTCTACCAAGCCAACTCTACAGAAATTTTAGCTTTTTATAACTCCCAGCTAGTCTGCTAAATTAAAGAGGGGAGATAAATTATCTGTGGTGTTGGAAGAAATATCCTTCTGGGTTCTGTTCAAAGTGGGGAAAAAGACACTGAAAACGTGGTGACTGCTTGGAAAGATGGTTTAATGGTGGACAGCAGGCCACATGGTTTTGATGAATAGGATCACATGCCTTGGAGATCTTGGGCGAAGAAAAGGAAGGGGATGCTGAGAGATTTTATACCCTCTCTGGCTTTGAACTTCCTGGGGCACAGGAAGAGTATCCTGATTGGTTGTTGTCAGAGGTCATGGCTAGCTGTGTAGGTTGTCTGTGTGCTGAGTTTGGTTGAATATTGCTGTGGGATGCAATGAAAGGCAAATGGCTCTGGCTAAAGGAGGTAGATCTTTGTTATGTAGAATAGACTGGCTCAGGCCTTAATGGTCCATTAACAAAGGGGGGAGCTGAGTTTCTGCCTCTCTGAGTTTCTACATCTCTTTTAGGGGAAATATTCTGCCTTTTTAGTATATCCTAAAATATTTCATTTTCTAGAGGGGCGTGTTTTAACTTCCAACAAAAGGAAAGGAAAAGAATTGGGAGTTTTAAAGTTGGCTTTAAGAATAGCTGGAAGCATGGAGTGAAACAACCAAAGATGACATGTAAAATGGCCTTTTATAATAAATTATAAGCTGGGGTGGGGCAGAAAATACCACCCATAAAAGTCTGTAAAGTAGCAAGTTATATCACAGAATGGTTACTGTGGCAAAACTCTGCACCCAAACATACATGGCAGAGTTCATTTTTCATTTTCATTTTTAATTTCAGATTTTAAAAAATAATTCAATAAAATATTATTATTCAGCCCTGTATCAATCTGATTTACACAGAGAACTGAACCACATTTTGTATAACCATGATCTGTGGAATAAATCAAAATTGGCTAGGCTTTACAACACTAAACCAAAATCAAAGAAATTACATCTAGCTTCACATTATAGTGATCAACCATATTTGCTGGAAATGTGGGTGTTTGCATAATGTCTGTTTGCAGAACTTTAAGAGAGGTTAGTTGCTAATTTTACTACTGAGGGATCAGGTTTATTTCATTCATATGTAAATTATTCAGAGAGGATTATGTGGACATTTGATAATGATATGAGTTAGTGAGGGGATACACTGGCACAAACAGTATAGTTATTAAATTAGTTACAGTACTTAATATAAGAAGTTTAGAAGCACAACTGAAAATTATGTAGAAAAAAAATATGGTTAATATTCTGTCCCAGCTGAAGTGTTTCTCGGACAACATTATTTGGCTTAGTCAGAACAAATAACTAACTTCAGCATATGGGATGCTGTACAGCTCTGATCTCATAGCACTAGCAATACTTTTGACAATTCCAAAGGAAAACAGATGTAAGTTCAGAAAAGTTCATTTGGTTGGTAATCATATAGACCCAACCTCTACAAGGCCATTTGCCTATGAGAACAATGGTCTGGATTAGTCTAGCACATGGCTCTCAGCTGCATCATCCAGTCAAAACATGTGCAACTAGTATATCAGATAATCAAGAAACAAACATCTTCTGCTAATCTGATAGCTAGCACTGCAACTATAGTGAGCTGATAGTTCAGCTCTCCCCCAGAAAAAAATAAAAATAAACATCCTGTTTGTACATTTACCTTCACTGCTATTTCTTCAGTACAGATGCCAGATGCAGAATTTAGTGATGCTAAAAAATAAAACTTTGAAATTTATTCAGAGTGGTTTAAAAAAAACATTTAGCACGATAACATTCATTTGTGGTGGTGAAGATAAACAAAGCAGATGTGTTTCAACAATACAAAGTAACTATTGATATTACAAATGGGACTCTTAGTGCTACTGCAGAAGTGGCTAGAAAGAATAGGAGATACATTTCATTTTCTTCTGTGCTTTCCTGAATAAAATTTGATCTACTCATTAAGACAACAGATTAAGGCACCACCAAACTAGAGCCAGTTTGAACTAGTGATTAAGGCAGCAGGCTAGAAACCAAGAGACCATAAATTTTAGTCCCACCTTAGCTATGAAAAGCCAGCTGGGTGACTTTGGGCTAGTCATCCTTTCTCAGCCAAGGAAAAAGGAAGTGGTAAACTTCTGAAAAAAACTCCCTCCCCCCCCAAAAACAAACAAACTCTGCTGGGACTAGTCCAGGTAGTCAAAACTACTTTGACCAGGAGTCAGAACTGACTCAACAGACATATACCATACTCATACACAAATAAATGTATTCATTTAGAGGTATGAAAAAATTGGAATAAACTACTATAAACCCTTTAAAAACGTTCCTAGGACTGAACCTCAGCATAGATTTGTCCAAGAAAGGTTCTATGCACTAACTGGAGTAACCCTAGGAATGTTTGCTGTTTCATATTCAAGAATAGGGAGCTCTCAATGTGAGATTCTCTTCTGCATTCACATTTCTCTATTGTATTGATTAATACTACGGTACTTCTTGTCTGGTTTCCAGTCAATATCATACTTTGTAGCTAAGGTTGTCACACTTTTCCTTTTTTTTAATCCAATAATTGTTCCGGTTTCAACCCTATTTGTGTGTTCTCACTCTTCAGAACTGCAACATTATTATTTAGATTTAGATTTAGATTAACAGAGTTGGAAGGGACCTTTAGCTGATTGTCCACTAAGACTCCAAGATCCCTCTCACAGTTACTGCTTTTAAGCCTGGTTTCACCCAATCTATCTGTGTACTTTTGGTTTTTCTTGCCTAAGTGTAGGACTTTACTTTTCTCTACGTTGAATTTCATTTTGTTAGATAAGGCCTAGTGTTCAAGTCTGTCAAGATCCATCTGGATCTTGAGCCTATTCTAGGGTGTTAGCTATTCCTGCCAGCTTAGTATCATCTGCAAATTTGGTAATTTCCCCTTCTATTCGCTCATCCAATTCGTTTATGAAGATATTGAAGAGTACTGGGCCTAAGATGGAACCTTGTGGCACCCCACTGCTTACTTCCCTCCATGT
>JANHFL010003686.1:20632-34567 GCA_032468155.1 Oxyrhabdium leporinum | reverse complement strand
CTGCATCTGGATAGAAAAAGTCAGGTTGATTTGGAAACTGTGCATTTGAGAAGGATATACGAGTATTAATCAATATATAGAAAAAATACTGTTTCGGCAGACATCCCTGGAAAAGAAACACTGTGAAGGGTTACCCTTTGGGGCGATGGGATTTCATTTGTGAGTTTGGTCTTGGGAAGCTGACCTGCCAGTCTGAACCATCATAGTTCTGCTGACCCAGGGGAAGGAAACAAACAAAAAATCTAAAGTTCATAATTGAGCAACAGGGCAACATTTCGGCCTTTTCGAAAGAACTGAAATGTGGAAGATCAGATCTCAACTGAACACTATATTTCGATTATAGGAACAGTTTAACAATGGTATCCATTATCCAGTGCATGAATGGGCAGGCTGTGGCCCCAAAGGAAAAGGATGGATAGGTAGCCCAGAAACATTCTCATTTCTGGGATCCTTCTCCAGGCCACAGTGCTGAAATCCAGCAATTTCCACTTATTTTGAGAGTCTGCTGTGTTAAAACACATGTGGTCTTACAATGCTTCTCCTATCAATGGAAAACAGGTCCAAATTTCTGGATATCTCCTCCAATTACATCAAACCGAATTGAACATTGTTGAAGACTTGATATTTCACAGTGTTTCTTTTCCAGGGATGTTTTGCTAGGTGGGCATTTGTTGAGACAAATCTGGTGTCCTATGAACTTCTCTTGGTTGTTGAGTTATTCCTCTTAATCTGTCATTCAGGATGTTCCTCAATGTTTCTCATAATAAGGAGAAACCTAACAAAGAAAAGATTGGGAAGGTCTCCTTCCCTTACACTGTCCACACACAGTGAAATTTTGGATATTGCTCTGATTATATATACGGTGAAGGAGCCTAGCAATTGATTGCTCAGAATGTAAGATTCCAAAGCAACTGTCAAGCCCTTTTCTACCTGGATAGTCTTGGTTAAAGATGTGCTGTCTTAAAAGCTTTTTGATGACCCCATCAGGAATTACGTTGGCCTAAAACACTTTGCTGGTTTATCGTCATCTTTCTCTCTTACTTAATTTTCTGCAACAAATGCCTTTCTTTTCCATTACGTCGCACAAGTCAGATGAAGATGTGACCTCCAAGTTTCCAAGTGGGCCTCCTTCTTGGCCTGGAGTGAAATCTACAGCAGACATTTCCAGATAAGTTATGTTAGCAGAATTCCCGTAAGGTTGAGGCAGGAAGGGGAAGGGGAGTGTATTTATGAAACTTCAAGACGCATTGTTTGGTTTCCAGCATTAAGAATATCTAGCCAAGGTGACCATACGGTTTGAGAACCTCTGCAAGCCAAGGGCCACACACTTGGAGGTGATCAGGTTGAGGAAGGCTGCTGTGCACAGCTGCTCGATTTTATTTAAGATACAGAAGAAGTTCATGTGGCCACAGAAGCACCAATAGCACAATGTGTGAATATGTGTTTTGCCAGCAAAACCGGTAAACGTCAGTTCCCAGAAACTTGCAGCTTTCCAACTCTGAAACTGTTTTTCAAACCGACAATGGTCAGAAACATTCAAGGCAAATTCTTTCAAGCCTGATGAATAACAAATGTCCTTATCTCAATAAGATTCCACTTGTTTTCTGCGTAGAAGAGCCTGAGGTCACCTTTGGAGAAGACTGACATCACTCCTGTTAGCAACACAAAAGCGAGACGTTTTCTTGAGATGCCGCCTAACTTAATATTGGATTCCGTGTGTCCTGTGAGAATGTCCCGAGTGTCTCCTGCCACAATCAATAAGCCTTCTGCTCTTTAAGTAGAGGTGGAAGTTCAAACAAGCGTTTTACACATCACGACAACTGCACCTGTGCACCAAACCGTTCCCAGAGGTATTTAACAAACCACACAACCGGAAGATGAATGGCAAATCTGTGCTCCCAGCAAAATGTTGTGGAGATTGATATCAACTTTAAAGCAGAGGTGAGGGAAGGAATGAGATTTGAGAGATGACTATCAGAAAATAATGAGGATGAACAAGGCAAAGAAAAGTTTAAATCTTTTCCAGGTCTGATAAATCACCCGTGTCAGAAGGATGGAATTTAGTCAATGGGGGTAAATAATGATGCCTTTAATAACGAAGGAATCTAAGAATATTTTAATGTGACATAAAGAGCTGCAGGAAAAAAAGGGAATCAAGATATCTTGAGTAGAAAGTGATGAAGGCCAGTATGTTTTCATTACAAGCTTCTCATAAATATGTAAGAAGACCCTGGCTGAATATTTAGGGGAAGGAAACTCATTATAAAGAACACACACTCACAAATGTTGGAGGGGTGGGTTGTTTGTGTGTCTGCGTGTTACTGTTTCTGGTGTAAAATATACCATTGGGATCAGAAAAAGTGGAAAGTGACTGATTATATTGTAATTTGGAAAAAAACAACAACCCACCCATGTTTATAGAATCACAGTGCTGGAAGATTCCATAAAGGCTTTCAAGCACTACCTGTAAGGGAAAGAGTGGCAGAGCCTGGAGGTGGAGTGAAAAGAGGCATCAGCCTAGAATCCCAATGTAGTCACAAGTGGACTAAGTCTAACCGCCTTTGATTTCCATTGAACCTTACCTAGCTCCCAGCAGGTGCCAACTGTTAGTTGGAAAGATTCGTGTGCCCAGGCATGAGTAGCAATAAATCAGTTTAACTGGGCCTTCACTCATAGACTTGGTCATTTGTGCCTAACACTACTTCAATTAGAATTGAGGAATCCAAGTCAAATCTTCCTTGACAAAGGACTCCCCAGTCTTTGCTTGAATGCATCTACTCATGAGAAGCTCACCTTCAGAACGAGAAAGCTCTATTGAGCTTCTTTTATGATTAGGTTCCCTATATCTCTCCAGACTTCCTGCAGCCGAAGGCTACATCTGGTTTTGAGAACAAAATGGCAAGATCTGGGATTTTATTGGAATGAATCTGCATTTTCCTTCTCCTAAAACTGGTAGGGCTTCTCTGAGTTTTGAACATCTAGCATTGGAAAGACTGAATTATACCATGAAGAAATTTCTCCTCCATTCCTGGGTCAACAGGATTTGAAAGTAAATATACTTGCCAGCAGCAATTATTTCTTTCCTTGATTTATATATGGCTTTTTGTTCCAACAGAACACATTTACAATTTCAGAATCTCTGCATTTTTTCCTCTCTCTGGCCAAAGGGTAGAACTAGATTAATCTTGCTCTATTTTTACCTTACCCTAGGAAGTAGAAAAGGTGTAGGTTCATTCATTTATACTGATGATGTTACCTAGCTGGGCAATGAAAGGTCAGCAAATAAACAACGGAGCTCAGACAGCACCAAGAACATACACAAAATTATAACTGAAGTTTAGTTGAATTTGGGCTTTAGATTTTAAATCTTTCAAACCTTCTTTTCTCATTGCAGTGTTTTTAAAACAGTGCCAGTCTATCTATTCCACCCACCCACCCAAAGTCCAGTGTCGAATAACATGTTTTGTGAGTTAAATCAGCCCTAGGCATTTTTTTTTTGCAAATGAATTATAAAGGAAGCCTCATTAATTTCTCAGATACATGTTGGTGTATTAATATTTAGATTTCTAACACACACAAAAAGAATTATTCAAAAGCATCATTATGTTGGCCAACAGTTTGAATTAACATCTCTAGCTTCCCTGAGAGCTCTAGAGACATTCATGGTCGTAAGAAAAAAAAGGGCTGACCTTTTGACTACTTAAATATTTATTGGCATTAAGAGAAGTCTGCTTATAAAAGATAGATTTAGTATTTGCAAGGTCTTCAGGCATATTGTCTACAGGAAATATTAGCTCTGATTAGTTTAACTATCTTCTTGACTCATTCTTCAAAAGCTGAACCATCTTGGATGTGTTGTTCCACCAAACATGATTTCGTGTTTTCATGGTTCTTTCTAACCATTTTCTTATTCTTTTTCACTAGATACTTTCCTGTCTTCTCCTGCTTAGTATTCTCTAATCTCTCAGTTCAAAGAGAAATTCATTCATAATCTGAACGGGGAAATGGTTGAGGTTGTAGATCAAGCTAATTTTTTTTAAAAAATGACACTCAATTCCTGAAACTGGACATTTAGACAGATCAGCTGTCAATAAACACATAGATATCAATCACATTTACATACCATTTAAAATCTTCAGCCCAAAGTCAAGGGAGAAGATCAGGATGATCTGGAAGGTAGGGTTAAGTATGTCATCAGTCTGGAATCCTTGCGTTCCCACAAGAGATGCCTTCATGAATTGACCTTTATCTAGCACCAATTTATCTTTGACTATTAATTGACCAGATTCTTCTGTATAGGTAGCAACAATAAACTCTTTACTGTTTTGAACTCAGCAAAGATTCTTTATGCCTGACTATACCAACAGCCCTGAATTCATCTCTTTAAAGCCTACAGTCCGATATGGAGGAAGCAAAAATAAAGAAACAAAATTGTTATCAAGAAAAAAAAAAAAGACTGGCAGGGCAAACTACCTGATATGAATAGCCAAACAAACATTTCTCCCTCTTGCACTGATGGTGTTACCTAGCTTGGAAATAAGACCCATGCAGGAAAACAACCTCAGAGGAGATGAAGAATCTAACAGTTCAACTCTGACCAAGAGACATTCTTCCCTCTTGAAACTGTGGTCATTGCTACCTCGTATGGCAGCAGATTCCAAAGTATGGCTAGGATTTCTTGTTCCAAACCAAATCACGGTATCAAAATCACACTCAGAATCCCCTGATCTTCTAAAGGACCTGGACTTTTTAAGGAATCTTTATCGACAGAGTTGGAAACTGTCCTCACTGTTTTTTCCACTCCTGGTTCTTGACAAAAAGATAAAGCCTTTGGACCAAGATGGTTTATTTTATCAATACCCCTGAGCAGATCAGACCCAGAACTCATGGGAGATGCAACCTAATTTCCATTTAAATAGAGGGGGAGTTGAATTTGATGTTCAGGGAGCCCCAATTTTGCAGTCAAATGCCAGGTCTGTCAACATTAGGGTCATTCAAAATATCCCTTTTTTTTAAAATGAGCTTCTGGACTGAAGAGCAGATAAGCTCATTTGAAGTTCAGAGAAGAGAAAATAAATTCAAGTGTCACAGCTTTCTGTTACCTTTCAGTTTGTTTTCCCTAATTAAAACATGCTAATTGGTTCACATAACTTTTGGAGATGAGTCACACAACCTGTATGGTGCCTGCTCTCCCCCCACCCCTCTCCATTTGTAACGTACAAATGTTATTAATGTGAATGTATTAAATTCACTTTTGGGTTGGCCACGTTCCAAGATTATATAATCAGAGAAAACAATTGGAAGACCTATTTCATATGGATAAGGGTAGGCTATGGCTAATGTCTCGATTATAACTTTCTGAGAAGTTAGTAATTATTTTGTCTCTGACTTTCAAATCACCTCTGAACAAGTCAGAAATGCGCAGCTCTTGAAAAAAGAAAAATAAAACTGAAATGCTAATATTTAATGACTAATGCTACTTCATTTGATGAAAACTTGCTTGGGCATGAGGGAGAAAGTGGAAAGGAAAAAAAAAAAAAAGAATTCAATTAAATGCTATAATGCGTTTGCTTTCCTTCTTATTAAATATATTGTAGCATTGTCCAAAATGGCAGGTGTCAATAGCAAAAAGAATATGAGCCAGCGACAATATATTTATGCTGTTTGTCTGTTTGTTTTGCAAGGTTTGCAAACTAAGTTACTCTCTCATTTGCTTCAGCATCTAAGGCTAAACCATAACGATGAATGATTGAATCTAATCTAACAAAAAGATGACACATTTTGTGAAAATATAATGCATTGTGGAGAAAACGTGCCACTTTTTGAGGAAAAATCCACTAATTGTCAGTCTTGCAATACATTACTTATCTTTCCGCAGGAAATATTTCCCAAATCCTTGGGTAGCCAAAGGGTTCAAACTCAAGATGATGAAGCTGTGGGCCCTTGAATCCCAAATCTTGAAATATCTAACAACTGAGAACTAATTGATGGGCCCCATTTGTAGAGACCGGAGGTTTAATTACTGAAAGCAATTGATACTTAAATTGATCAATCACAAATTTTATTCTAATGACTGTAATGTTGAGCTTTTCATTAACTGATAATTAAATCCTTTGTTGAGAGCACTGGGGATTATTCCTTTTCTGAGAGTGAATGGTTCAGCTTTCATTTGAGGGTTTCTAAGTAAAGATTTTTGTACATGCTAATGGGTGGTTGGGCTATCCAGAAGGAACACAGAGGTTGTTTGATGACAGATAATAACATGGATGGCATTAATTTGTGTCATGATAGCATAGCATAGTGGGTACAATAGAAGAATAGGGATGACTAAGGTGCTAGTGCAAAGCTACCTTACAGAGTAGTTGCAACCACTTGATAACCTTTCTGTAAGGTAGTACTGGAAGAAATATCCAAGCTGGGAGAAAGACACTGGAGACAAAATGGAGACTGGAGGCTGATTGAAAAGAGGCTCCATTTACCCAGGAAGCAGAACCACCAAGCATGTGTGATTCTGGGTAGCCAACCACATGGAATTGACAGTGAGGAGTTTTTATATCTTCTCTTGGGCTTTGCACTTGAGCTTCCTGTTCCTGTGCAAGAACATGTATTCTATTGGTTGTTGTCAGACTCCCATGGGGCCATGTACAAATCCAAGGAGTTTGTCTGAGCTAAGTTTGGCTAAGTTTGCTGGGGGGTCATGCAACTGAGATGATGCAATAAAGGGGCCTGTATTTTGAAAGGGTGTTGGGCAATTCCTATTATGGCTTAATAGCTTTGTCCTGGTTTAGATCTTGAATGAGGGCTAATCCTATCGTTCAGGCTTTGTTTCAAAATATCCTGTCTTGAATAGATTTCTGCCTGCAATATTTTACCTTTCCTCCAGGGAAAGGTTGAAGGCAAACAAGGTCCAGAAAGAAGAAGGACGTCATGGCTTCAAAATCTAAGGGACTGGTTTGGACAAACTCACCAGCACTTTTTCATGCAGCTGTTGATAAAAATAGAATTGCCAATGTCTGATGACGGATATGGCACAAGAAGAAGAAGAAAAAGTATTTTACCTATGAATAGAGCTACCTAGATACTTGGCTTCTTTCAATAAGCTCTTTATCTCTTAAGTGTTGACATCTGCTAAGGGCTATTAAGAAAGGTGGGGGCTGCTTTCTCCCTCTAAAAAACTTCTCCTCCAGGGAACTATAATATTCTGCCTTTTTAATATTTATTTCTCAAAATGTTTCATTCTTCTAGGAGACGGGTGGGTGCTAGCTTTCTACAGTATGTGAGGATGATATTAGACACTGGCTTTTTGTCCTCCTGCAAGCTAGAGAGTATTTGCTTGACAAGAGCTCTGAATGTAAAGCTCTTGCCTACCATTAAGGTGTTGTGATGGATGTAAGGGCACATTTTATTAGAGCCATTTGCTTTGGCTGGATTCTGCCAGATGAATCATAAACTGACAGTGTTGTTAGTGGTAAACAGTTTTAATTTATACAGGTGACATTTAAAATGCAAATCAGACCTTAAGATAATTGCTAGAATATGCAAGTCTCTTTTGGTTTAGGGAGTTTTCACTTTCTGTAGAATTTGTGTAAAAAGATAGTACAGAGATCAATGAAAGATCTGCTGCGTTGCAAAGCAGGTTTAGCTTCCATGCATTCTAAAACATGCTCCTTATGTAAACAGTTTGAGTCAATTAGCCATTTGACATAAATGTATTTATGGTCCATTTTATAATTTATAATTTATATATGCATGGAATTTTTATTATCTCTTCAAGGCTGATTATGAGGGAAAATGGCCAGGTACTCTGTAAACACTATTTAAAAAAGGAACTATTTATAAATATATGAAAAATATTGATTTATGCTACTATATTTGCAGATGAAGCACCAGAGGGGTATTATAATACTCAGTGATTCCTTGCCTTGGTTTGTTTGGAGGTTTTGAAAAAAAGAATGAAAGAGAAGATGAAGAAAGGCTCCACGTCCCAGCTGGATGTTCTCTAAAACGTGATCACAAGAATTTATTATAAATCATGAATTTGAATTTGCATGGATAAAGATATATCATAATTTATGATATGTCTTTATCCATGCAAATGCACACCTATGTCGTTTTCCTGACACATGCAGAAATATAGGAAGTATTTAGCATATGATATGATATGCACATAGCAAATCATGAGCCATTCTTCAACAAAATGATGGAATTTCTTTGATCAACAAGGGTGAATCATTTCATTACAAAGTATTTTACAGAGGGAGAAAATCTATACATATAGATTTTCAAGTAAACATGTACTTATGCTTGAAGTAGTACTTTTTTCTTAAGCATAATAATAAATAGAAAAGTATAGTTTCTGTTTGCCCTTCAAGGTATACTAAGAAACCAAAATCATGCTGCCTTAATTGTAATAGATCTAGTAATGGAGTCTTGCAAATCTGGTGCTTCCCATCTCCCTTTATCTAGAGGAGGCCTTGTTTGACATATTGTCTCACATTACATTCCTGCCCTGGACTTGGATCTCTTTTATCTGATCATTGTCTTGGTAGCAGCCCTTCCTTCTGTCCCTTAAGACCATACCCTCTTTCCAACACAACTAATGGGAAGTTCTTTAAAGTGATGCCAGATAAATGAAAAAATGTAGCAGAAATATGAGGTATGTCTTGGAAAGTTATATCACTGTATGATGATAGAAGTACTGTTAGTTATGATTTATTCTAGTTAGAAGTATTAGCAGTTTATTCTAGTTACACGTGTCATTGATGCAAGACAAGAAACAATGGATGGAAACTAATCAAGGGTAGAAGAAACCTGGAATTAAGGAGAAACTTCCTAACAGTAAGAACAATTAACCTGTGGAACCGCTTGCCTTCAGAGCTTGTAGGTGCTTCATCAATGGAGGTTTTTAAAGAGAGAAAAGGTATAGGCTCAACTGCTTGAGCAGGGGTTGGGACTAGAAGATCTCCAAGGTTCCTTCCAGCTCTATTCAGATTGATTGAGTTTTAGATTTTTATTTGTATCAAAGAAATCTGGAAGTTATCTCTTTTCTACAGCTTTGTTTCCTTTTTGTTTGCACTCCCCGGTTTTGTTTTGGCCCTACCCCTTTCTTTTAAACATTTTACTTTGCTTTTTTGTATTTTAAATTTTTGAAATTTAATAACATTTTGAAAGGGAAAAGTATACACAGCAGGAACCTTCCAGCTGAAATGGCACAAAGCTTTGTCGCAGGATGAGCTGAGTGAATACGTCTGAAGAGAATGGAATGAAACCAAATTAGGTTTATTTGGCAGGTTTCAGAATAAGGTGACAAAAGGACATCGTTTCCTGGATGAATGTGGGCTGAGAATTGTAATTCAATAATCTGGAAATAGTCAAGTGGAAAGATGCTACTGTCAGTTTTTATTCATATTTGAACCTTGGAGGGGTTAGCGAGTCAGCTGAATCTAAGATAGGATCTGCACATTTTTATAGTTGATATTACTCTGCCCAACTTTTGATTCACACCATTATTCCCTGTAGATTCACAAAGAATGGTAGTGAAACTTGAGTAGGAATTACCGAGCAGCAGGTTAATCAGAGAGTTTCCTGAAATAATGCATCAAATAGCATCTGGCATGATTTTATTGCTGATGCACTGTATGTTAAGAAATCTAAATGGAATACAAGGAATTATTTCATTCATACTTCAGCAGATCAGACTGCCTGATTTGTATGCATATTTCAGAATGGAGAAAATGCACAATGGCTAAGCCATTTGCATTGGCCACATCACTTTTTGTATCTCATATGTCATTTTTCAGTGAGCGGTGCGGTGGCCTAGAGGTGGAGCTCTCGTCTCACAATCAGGAAACTGTGAGTTCGATCCTAGGTAAAGGCAGATATTTCTTTCTCTGGGCATATTGAGAATATATCTGCAGACTATAACTCCACATTGGCGACAGGAAGGGCATCCGGCCAGTAAACCCTAAACTCAATTCAGTTGCCGAGACTCCACCCCGCAAGGGATTATGGGGTCGTTAAAAGAAGATGATGTCATATTTTAGTGCTATTTAGCAGGTGAGATAGTTAGGCCTTCCTCTCTTTTAACTGATATCAAATTAGTATCACCTGAGTGCAAGGGAGAGGAGATCTATAATAACCCAAGCAGCCAAAAATGAGAGAAGTGCTTCTTTCTAGTGTCCCAGTCCCAAATTATTTAAACTCGTAATCCCAGAACCTTAAACTTCGTTGGGTAGCTTGGTTGCTGGTAAATATCTTTCCTTACTTGAAAATTATGAACATGAGTGCATTAAGTGGATCCACTTCAATATTATAATCAGGTAGTGAAGCTTTGATATCTATCGGTTACTTTCAATTTCACAACTACTTGGAAAGGTGACATATACAGGTGATCCTCAACTTACAACAATTCATTTAGTTATTGTTTAAAATTATAACGGCACTGAAAAAAAGTGACTGACAACCATTCTTCACATTTGTGACCATTGCAGCAATCCTGTGGTCACATGATCAAAATTCGGACGCTTGGCAACTGGCATATATTTATGATGGTTGCAGTGTCCCGGGATCATGTGATCACTTTTTGTGACCTTCTGACAATCAAAGTCAATGGGCAAATCAATTTACTTAACAACCGTGTTGCTAACTTGACAACTGCAGTGATTCACTCAACAACTGTGGCAAGAAAGGTTGTAAAATGGGGCAAAACTCATTGAACAACCATCTTGCTTATCAACAGAAATTTTGGGCTCAATTGTGGTCGTACGTCGAGGACTACCTGTACTTCTAAATATGTAAGTCTCTATATGATTCTCTTTCCAGGCATGAATCGAACTACCTTTTAAACCTTTGCTCCATGAAATAAGATGGTGTATGTTTATGCTAAACAGGTCAGACAGATTATATCTCTCTTTGCTGTGTTGTAAAACAAAAGCAGTGATCACATAAGGTAGGAATAGAGTAAGATGATGTTTATTCTTGGATTTTATACTAACTAGGAAGTGTGCTATTTGCTAATACCAGCTAGTTCAACTAAAGAAGTATCTATTAGACAGGATTTTCTTCTTTGTTGATGTGTTGTTTTTTATTTTCAGTTACATTGCTTTGGGATTGTAGAATTTTGTTCACCTGTTTTCAACTACACTAACCACCAGGTATCATACAATCAGTTCAGTCCTATTAGAAAGGAGATGTGTGTGGTCTGATATTATCTTAGGGAGTTCAAACTCTTTGCTGGGAATTTAACTTGAAAAAGATCTTCATGCTTTAGATAATCATATGCAGTATATTAACATCAGGAGCTGTCCATGGTCTGGCATCTCACAGTTATCAGAAGGGATAGATAGACTATTTAAATGGCATACAGTATACAGCGTATCTTTAAGTTCTCAAATCATACAGGTGATACCTTATGTCATACCACATTTTTTTGAAGCTTTTCCTGGCTGAAGAGGGAATTGTTTTTATTTTTACACAGTGTATATCCTATGTAGTGTTTTCAATAACATTATTGATTTATGCATCAAATTTAGAGACCATTCATCTCACTCAAACACTAGCACCGTCTAATTGATTTCTTCCTATTGGCATTCATCAGACGTGGGTAGCCAGATGTTATTCTATGGAGTTCAAACATTGTGGCAGGCATGACAGAATATAACATCTGTATCTGTCTGCTCTGACACCTTAAGAGAAGCTGGACATATATACTGTTCTGATAGGTTCAACCTGTGCAGAACCCAGTAGAATGGGTGGGAGTCTTACTTTGGTTGCACTGAACCCCTCTTATAAGATAATAGAAGAATCCAGAACAAGGCTTATAAGGCACCACAATGTTCAGTCTCTCAGTATTTTAAAATAACCATTTTAAACTGATTTCAGAGTAACCCCTTCCTCAGATGCTGCAATTACTAAGTATGCCACTGCTTTTCTAATTTTAGATCCCTTGATATTGCTTTAATACATTCTCACAATCTCATCACATAATTTACTCTAAGCAATTATATCTTCTGTGTAAGCATGTGTTGAATACCACTGCCTATAGCCCCTGAAGGGAATTCGGACACCATTATCGGATTTAGAATTGTTTTACTATCTACAACTTAGAGGAATGTTTATCCTGTCTTGTCATCTTATCCTCATATAGCACACTTACTGGCTTTTCTTTTTCATTTTTTCCCTGCATCTTTCTCCTGATTCATTAGGAACAACATCTTTGGATTTTCTAACATTCATCCCATTGTTCATTGTTTGCCATATTGGGAATTCCCTGACAATAGTCTTTTATGGGATTATTTGTTTCAGAGAATGAGGGACAGGTGAAAAATTCAAGATGGTGTGACACATGTAAAAAGTGGCACAGCTTCAATCATGCAATCACAGTTGCCATTTTGACTTCTTCTCACAAAGTCACAAGCACCTCTGAACTGAGAAAATTAGAGATATTGGTTCTCAGTACATAAGGAAGTTTCATTTTAAGTACCTTATGTTTCTTTAAAAATTTTTTTTCACATTTTTGAACTGCTCATCTCTCTCAGAGAGGGACTGGGGTAGTATATCACATATAAAAATAGTATATATAATTTTAAAAATTATCTAAAATTATCTAGGAAAACCTGTCTCAGAAAGTTGAATTTCATCTGCACTTTTCCTGAACACAATAATCTTACTAAAGAGGAAAAACAAGGAAAACAATAAGCTTTAATTACTACCTTTTGTAATTTCAAAGGCGTTCTCACTGTTAAAATCCAGCTGAGATTGCCACTGAACATGGCCCTGAGGTTTCAGTCTGTTTTTCAGGGGTTAGAGAGTTTTAAAGTTTTAAAACGGAGAAGAGGAGTGGGCAGACTCCTGGAGACAAACTGCTCCCAATCCTCCCCTGAAAAAGTCTTTTCTGTCATCTTTGTCTTCCTATTTCACATGAAGACTTTTCCAATTTCAAAAAAGTGGTCTATTAACAACAATTCTATTTCCCAAGACTAAATGGTTTTCACTCTTATCTTCACTTATGTGTTGCCTTTTCAAAGTTGCTAAAGTTCATATTCATGGAAAGTATAACCTAAGCTGTATTAAAAATTGCAAAGAAGATAACATTGTTTCCAGGATGCTTTTATAATCTCCTTTTCAAACTCCACCTGCAGCAAAGCCATTTTCCTCAATCTGAAAATAGCTCTAATTTCTATAGACATCTTGTCTATTACAAGCAATTCCCATACTTGAGAAAAATCATCCCTTAATAGGTGGGACCCATGAGCACTTCCTTTATGAAACTGCTTGAAATTTGGCTGCTTGTAGCAGAAACCCTACTAATCCATGTTGGGCATACAGAATTTTCTCTGTTTCTTTGTTTAATAAGCCAGCTGAATGTAAGTGGTTTCAGAAGGATCATATAGTCTGTAATTTTCTTCATATATTCAAGGAGCTTTGGCATGAGCAGCAAATATCCCTCTATTGCAGTAGATTGCAAACATGAATTCCAGCATTGCTTTTCATGGGAATAATATACTGTGTCTTTGTGGTGTGTGAAGCTTGGACATCAGCTGGGCTCTGGACGTTTTTACAAAACCTTATTATAATATGTCCTTAAGACATCTCACATCTGTTTTTCTCACAGCTTGCTTAGGAATGTGCCTGTGATCCCTTTCGTCACATCAGTTGGGACATCTGTTGTTTTTGTTATTGGATCTGCAGGTTAATTTTCACATTCAGCATGGTGGCTATTTTTGCTTCTTTCAGTCAAAAGATTAAACTGGCATGGAAACTTGCTTCAGGTTGAAAAATCACCTATAATGTAAAGAAAGAAAGAAAAGATGAATAGCTTTCCTAACAATATGCTCAATCAGTTTGCTTTAGCCAGGTAGCTTTAATTTCTGCCAGCGATCAAGAAAAGATAATCACTAGATATCTCTCTCTCTCTCTCTCTCTCTCTCTCTCTCT
>JANHFL010003685.1:111845-124120 GCA_032468155.1 Oxyrhabdium leporinum | reverse complement strand
GGTAAATATCGGCTTAGAAAAAGTTGCATTCCCCCCCCCCCCATCCATAAGCATAACTTAGTTCATTTGTTCATATGGTAAACACATAAATTTAAAAGCCTGATTGATTTGACTGTTTACGATAAAAGCCTGAAGGGGACAAAGGCATGGTAAGAGAGGCTGTGAGTGTGGAACAAACCATTTTGGGGACTGTCAAGAATGGATCTTCAGAAGAAAATGACCGTGACAGAAAAGGAAAATGAAAGAAATAAAAGTTAGCCAATTTCAGAAAGATGACATAGCTATCTTTTATGAAAAAGTGTTAGAAGACAAGATAATCTCCAATCAGAATGAATGGAAAATAGACATAAGGAAAGAGGATATGGAAGCTGTTCGAAACAAGTGAACAGAATGTTTCATTAACAGATGCATGTATAATCAGTGTAAACATCTGTTAGAAACGGTTTAGTGTAATTTGCTGTTTTTGTATATCAACTGAACTAACGTTGGTATTTATTCTGTGTGCCACTACTCATAAAATGATATTGATGCTCTAGAACACAACTGTACACCAGTCCAGATCTGTAAGGAAAAGGCGATCTGAAGCATACCTCCACGCACTCCTTAGCAACTCAAAAGAAGCTGCATCTGTTCCTAGGGGTGCCTCGCTAGCCAGTATGTATCTGCCCCCAAATACAGGTAGCCCTTGACTTACAACAATTCGTTTAGTGACCATTCGAAGTTACAATGGCACTGAAAAAAGTGACATGATCATTTTTCACACGTATGACTGTTGCAGCATCCCCATGCTCATTTGTTGTACATTTGGATGCTTGACAACTGGTTCATATTTATGACTGTTGCAGTGTCCGGGGTCAAGTGATCCCCTTTTGCAACCTTCTGACAAGCCACGTCAATGGGGAAGCCAGATTCACTTAACAACCGGGTTACTAATTTAACAACTGCAGCGGTTGTGACAAGAAAAGTCGTAAAACGGGGCGAAACTCAACAAATTTCTCACTTAGCAACATAAATTTTGGGCTCAATTACGGTCGTATGTTGAGGACTATCTGTAACTATGGCCCTCACAGTTAGACATGGCAGGCTTGCAGCTCTTATAAGCACAAAGGCTCAAAAATACAATACAAATGCAAGAACTGAAGTTATCTTTCGCATCTTGACTTATTTGGCAAACATAAGTGGAGAAAGGATAGGATAAGGCCAAATGAATGAAAAAAGGCAACCTCAACAATGCACATAGTTACATAGCCTGTTGCAAGCCTGGGTTTGAGCCAACATGTCCTCCCACAGTTAGGCCTATTTATTTATTAGAAGAATATCCTGCCCTTTATCCAGAAGCTCAAGGCTTTTTCCTTACCCCCATACTTCTTAATTACATAAATGGATAGTTTTCAAAACTAATCACTCATTTTGTTTCTATATAAGCCTCGGATCAGCAAACATTCCTTTTAAAAGAATGATCTTGCTAAAACTTTACTACTAAAAAATAGCTGGGATGCAAACCAAAAGTCTGATTTATCTACAACTCAAATTACCAATCATAATCTCGCTTTACAGGCATGCCTGCTTTGCTTCGTATCGTCTATTTAGAATGTAATACAGAGTAGATAATGCTAAATGTAACATCCATATTTACTATATAAATACTATTGTTAAAATATCTCCAACATATATTACCCGATCTATGAACGCATGAAATTAAAAGTTTTAAATACTTCTAGTGGTGACAGTACAAAACAAGAAACATAGTACATAGAAACAACAACACAGTACTGTATATGTTTTCAGTAGATATGATATAGTAAATGTTGATAAATGTTATAGGCACAATCGCACCAAAATTAGGCACTTAGTAGAATCCTATGCATATCTATTCAAAATAAATCACTTATAGGTAAGTGTGTAGGACTGCAGCTTAAACCCAGAAAAACGTATCTGCCAGTATTCCATTTGCAACACAGCAGCTTGCCTGTTCTTTTGGGAGTGAATGAAAAAAATACTAAACGTATCACTAATATAAGTAGGATTTAAAAGGTGCTTAACTTTGGCTGGATCATGGCATAAGCTTTGTTTTTTTTAAACTCAGTCTATATTTCTAAGACACATCTAGCACTTAAGGCTAATTATTGCATGTACAAAGAAGAGAAAATTGCACATTTTATAACCTATTTCTCTTTCAAGACAGCAATGGATTTTATCTCTTGTTTTTACATAACAACATTTTTTTTAAACATGAGGAACAAACATCATTCTTCCTTTTAAAAATCCACTGTTAAAATGCGAGTCTTCTCTAGAGATAAGCTGCATTTTAATATCATGCATCATAAATAAAAAGGCATTGGAGGCATTAAAACTGATGGAATAGGAAAACAGACATTTCTACGTTAATCCAGCTAGTATGACTGATAAAAAAAAAGAATAAGAAATTCAAACCAGCCAAGATACTTCCAAACCTGTTGATCTGTGTAAATGATAGCATTTCTAGCAAAATCAATTGTATTATCCAGTATCAAAAGAAAAGTTATAGTTGTAAATCAATCATTGTTTTTATTATGAACCTGTAGTGATTTCTCTGCAATGCTAATCCGAATGTAAGTACACTTTGAACGTAAATAGAGAAGTGTGCCTTAATCCCTAAGCAGAATAAAGATCTTCATTATTAAAATAAAGCCTGGGGCACGTTGTGACGTCTAAGATTGGTGGGTAGATTTTAATTGACTTTAGGAGCGCCATAGTTCTATTATCACAAAAACCTGCAACACACATCCAGCATGGAGAACCCATCTGTGCCTACCATCCATCTGTTTAGACGTGATTGGCAAAGTGGTAGGGAACACGCAGTGGTCGCCTTTGCCTGAAAGGAATAAACCACAGGATCTTCCAGCGAGTGCCAAAAACTTCAGAGAAGGTCTGCTGCCACGGCTTTCGAGGTCTCGATCTACAGACGACAGCATTATTAGCGAAAGACAGCACTCCCAGGGTGCACTTCAGTCAACTAGAACAATACAGGTTGGCTGGGGATCCATTACTTGATTCTGATGAATTACATCTGAGCCGCCATTACGCAAAGCTTTGCTTTCACTTCAGCGGCAGCTGAGACTTTTAAGACACACAAACTGCATTTGCGCTTACAGAAAGAACTAAGATGTTCCCCATAATCGACAAACAGTTTGCCAACAAAAGAGAGCAAAACAAAACAAATCCCCTTTGTGGACCATGCTTTGAAAGCATTGTTTTGATCGTATCAGATAGAACTTTTTTTTTAATTAAAGCAGCATGTGAATCCTTGTGAAGAAGGGAAGCTACGCTTTCATTAATGCCCTAAAGGGTTTCTCACACATGCATTTTATTGCCAGGCTCTATAAAGACTTTAACAAAACAAAATGATACTTACATTTCTTCACAACAGTTGGCCAGTTTTTCTATACTTGTAATGTCCTGTTTTAAGGGGGAAAAAAAATCTTAATTATTTCTTCCTATCATGAAAATACAAAAGATGTTATTCTTCAAAAATATATACAAGTAGCACATATGTAGAATGCTTACAAAAACAAAAAAAGAAAAATGTTGACATATCTTATAACAGTGAGGTATTCTGTTTCTCTATGTGTGTGTATACGCACATACAGATACAGGCAGAAAACATATCGATAACAAACTTTCTAGAGTTTTACTGTAATCTTATCACCCAAGAGAAATACAGATGTTTTCTGTTTCCGTGTGAGTTTCTTACTTGGTCAGATGATGAAATGCAGTGTTTCAAATGTCTGAATATAATGGATCTTTAGAGCTGTAGCCAAAATAATTTCTTTCATTTGTTATACTTGATCGAACCAGCGTGCCCCTTATCATTTTACTAAATATTATATTGAGAAGAGTGAGCTGTTGACTGAAATACTTCACGTATTTTCTGAAATTAAAGCATATCCTTAATTTAAACTTCGAATTAAGAAGCAATTCCTTATTTTTAAAAAAAACAAATTGCCTAGTATAGCACGCAGGCCTTTTGTGGGCTTGTAATGCAGACCTTGGTCAAACTGAAATAAGAGCAAACCCATTTAGTCTCGTCCTGTCTTCATTGAACTATTTGAACTGGACAATTAAATTAAATTAAAAATCTCTCCAATATGAAAGAATGCAGTTCAGCATCCTCAACACAGCCACAGGAAGGAAACAAGACACTTGTCTTTGGATCTGAGGTAATGACTGGGCTGGCAGATGATCTCTCCCAAGTCAAGGTTAATTCAAAATATCCTCCCAAGCGGAAGGGAAATCTGACATTCATTTTGAACTGGACTTTGCTAGAGATTCAGCATACAAAGTCACGAAAGTTACTGTATCAGATTTCTTTCAAATAATAATTTAAATTCAAATAACCTGAAGGCAAAAGGGAAAAATAAATTAAAAACAATGCAAAAAATGGCAAAGTAAAAGAATAAATAAATCCAAAAATGGCTTAATGTGAATAAACTTACATTTTACCATTCTTACTTTACTTTCACGTTTATGTGTGGGTATTTAAAGAAACAAAATCTAAGCAGACAGTGCAGATATTGTTTGACTCTATTTCAGTATAAATATTCATTTATACAGTGTTATAACCATATTAATACAGTATTGATACCAAGGTTGTATTCTCTGTTTCCTATTTCAAGAATTTTCATTATCTGGATTAAAAAAAAAACTTTTAACCATGGCCATCTGGTTGACTTAACTTGGAAACTAAGCAGGATAGGATTACTTTGTATTTGAATGGGAACCAGTATGATTATAATCTAGACGAGCAAATTAAAAGATATGCACACCTTAGATTAAAGCAATGGCAAAGCACTTCTCTAAAACTGCCAAGTAAACTGCTCAGTTATGTTCACATAATTACAAGAAACATAATCACAAGGCATCTTTTATTAGGCTTGCAGTTCAAACACGGACACGTTCAAATTTTTATATAAGAAACATAAATATCTTAGACATCTACCTTGAAGTCAAAGTTTTTAATATCACATATTTAACATCCAAATTCACCCAGAGAACATCTCGCAAACACCAAAATAAAAAAGCGATACTGGATTGTGAGAATTCTAGAATGAATATGTAACAAAATGCTAAGCATGAACAGTAAGGAAAAATTCTCAAAAAAATAAAAAAATAAAAATAAAAATCTGCTCATGCTAAAGTTGTCTAGATATTTAAGAAAATAATAGCTTTTTCGAGATGTATGACATAACCTATGGGAAGAACAGGGCATCAAGTGAATCATTTTAAAAAAAAAAAAAGAACTTTAGGAAAGTCTACAATTCTTCAGTATTGTACAAAAATCCATTTACATAGTAAGAAAAGAACATTATTGCAAAATTGCCTTCAGACTAGATCTAGATGTAAAAACTGTTCTTGTAAAAAGGGGGAAAATACATACATTTGCCGCCCTGATCTGACTTCAGGAAGCAACAGCAGGCCTTACTGGGGCATTGATTAATTCAATAACACGTCAGAAGAAATATTTCGCTTTCTGAATTGCCAACATTTCCTGTAGTGTTTAAGCTTTCTCCCATAGCTGTACATCTAGCTACTGACCGGGAATGACCCTACTTAGCTCAGTACATCTGAGCAGATCACAGCTGGAGGCACCATAGCTCAGTGCCATCTTAAATAACTCATAAAAAATAGCTTATATGAAATAACAGGAGTGCTAAAAATCTGTAAAATATCTGCTGGTCAAAAAATAAATTAATTAATAAGACATCTGAAAATTTTACCAGCGGTTTCCAATTTATAACACATACGGGCAGATCAGCTTTCCCGACCAATTTTAACCCATCTCAGGTGCAGGAGAAGCTGTAGGAAAGGCAGATGAAGTCCCAACAACGTTTTTCTGTTGAAGAACCAATATTGGGAAATTCTTTGCCCTTTGAAATCCAATCGGTTCCTATTTTATTAGGCTTCAGAAAATGAGATGAAATAGAATTAAGACAGGGGTGTCAAACTCGTGTTGTCCTGGCAGCGTCACATGACGTATTGTGACGCTGCAGTTAAACTGGGCGTGGGCGTGGCCAACACGTGATGCATCCAGCCCACGGGCCAGGAGTTTGACAGCCCTGAATTAAGAGGTCTTTTGTCCTTAAATGATCCCCCTTTGCCTTTCCTCATTTCTATGACGGCTATTCTATACTTATTGCTTTTTTGGATTGCTTACTTAATGCACTGTACCATGGCTTTTGAATGTCATGACTGTCACCTGGTGAGTCAATTGCAGCAGGTAAAAAATAATCAACCAACCAATTCAGGTGCAAAGATAGACTAAATTTTCCAATATGAGAAAACCGTATCACTCCTGGTACAGGTTGGGGAATGTTTTATTGGCCTAGACTACCGTTTGCTCCTTATCAGCTGGAAAGCTCACTTATTCAGCCCAATTTGGGCTTACAGGGGTTGAGTTTAAGAGGGGAAATGGAAATGGAAGAACTCTGGGGCTCCCCCCAAGTCACTGAAATCTTAATACTGTTCAACCCTTCTCTCCCTAAACAGTAGGGAAACATGCTGCTACCATTCAGTGACAAAATAGTTTCCTGGAGGCCTATTTAGACATGAAGGCTAAAATAGTTTGCCTCTCAGAAGCCTCCCGTACTAGGCACTCCCTTGTTCTTAGAAGATTAATAGAGCATAAATGAGGTTCACCGATAGCCTCACAGAGCACTAATGGTATTTATTTTTAGGATATCTGAGAAGTTATAGCCAGAGTGTAATCACAGTGCAAATGACATATATGTGTACCCATTCAGAGATCGGCCACCTGTGGGCTGCAAATGCAACCACTCCCCAGCCCAGACTTCAAATTGGCCTTGCCAAAATTCAACTGTAAAATGGCTGGTGTCAGGCAATAAAATATTCTTTTCCTTTTTCCAAGGATAAGAGTGAGACTGGATTCACTCATTACCACAGAACCTGCAAATTGTCCCATATGCAGATCTTCTCTTCTTCATTGAAAGTACAGCATCGGACAGTACACTTTTACAATTCACCATTATTGTAATAAAAAATGTGTAAAGAAATCAATTTGCTTTGGTTGAACCATTCCAGAATTCCAAAAGACTAACTTGAAGGAACCTCAAAAACAACACCAAAGCAGATATCACGATCTGAAATACAATGAGCTCCAGACTATCATTCTTTTAAAAAAAAAAAATGTTAACTCTGTTAATCATTTGCAATAACATATGGAAAATAAAAACAGATCCTGTTTTAAGATTTTAAATAAAAATAATCAAAGATAATCCTTAAAATTAGGCTTCAGATTAGTCTCTTCAAAGGATGCATTTTAACTAAAAACATCTGGCAGTATTATATTGAGAGACAGATCTTTTCTAACTTTGGAAATGAGATTAGTACAGCAAATCATTCATTTGGAAGTGTCCAAGTGATTTCTAATTATTTTATCTGGGTCATGGATAATCCTCTTTTACTAACCTCCCACAATGACATCAGAGAATCACTGCTTAAGCGATTATCCTGTTATTTTCAGCAGTTACTGATAACCTGGATTTTTCATTTATACAAAACACTCCAGATAAGTGGCTGACCAAATAAAAATCTAATGTAAAATTTAGTTTAAAAAAAATCGATCCAAAATGTTTCTGTCTCCAAAATTACCAGAAAATAAAAAGGAAAGGAAAAATACTAAATATTTTATTCAATTTAAATAAATATATATATTGCATAAAGCCGTACTAGTTGATTGCACAATATATTAAATACATGTTTATCATGCAAAATTGTAATTAACTTCAGATGAGTTTATTATTGTTGACTTCAGAGAACTCAAGACTTCTTGCGTATAGCAATGAAGCACATTATCTTTTCCATTAAAATATACAGTATCTTCTCACTGGCAAATAGGGAAAAATTGGGTTTTTTTTAAAGCAAAAATTATGGAAGCAAAGAAGAAAGAGGAGCCTTTTTTAGTTAATGCTTTAAAATGTTAAAAGATTAAAAATTTCTTTCTAATACACCGAAAGAAATCAAGAATACAGCACTTCTAAACTTTGGATTCAGGCTAATGGTAGGTGGTAGTTAGCCATAACGCTACTTCAGCGACTTCGGCAGACTTTGTCGGCCAAGGAATTCCAGCTGGTAGGGTTAAGAAGAGCATTTTCTGCTGTGACCCCAGACCTATGGAACATTCTATCACCAGAAACCAGAACTGCTGCCACCCTTCTGGCCTTCTGGAAGGGGTATCAAAACCTGGTTTTTGCTGATATTGGCTTGTGGCTCCAAGAGGGGCATTCGCCGTTGGAAATGATTGACAAGGTAAGAAGAAGATCTCATCCCATGCCATTTGTCTCCTTGGTTCTAGTTTTCATATAGTGTAATTGTAACTGTTTGTATAATTGTCTTTTCACTGTTTATTATCCACCCAGAGTCACCTTATCGTTAAGAGGGATGGATCAGATAGTCCAAACTCCCTTTGTTCTTTCTTAAAAGTGCATCTAGAAGAACAGCAAAGTGTCCCCATAACAAGGTCAGGATTTCTCCTCTTTTCTAAACTTCCTTTATCCTCTAAGGCAGGGGTATCAAACTTGCGTAGTCACGTGACGTATTGGGACTTTCCCCCCCCATTCACGAAACTGGGTGGGGCAGGCATGTGACGCATCCGGCCTGTAGGCTTCGAATTTGACACCCCTGCTCTAAGGTTTCTAGGTGCATATGAAGCACTGTTAGCAACATCTTCATCCGAAATGTCTTTTCTCGGAAATCTTTGCAGTTGCAAAGGGCAGCCAGATGGTCCTGAGAAGGACCAAATTCATTTAAGGAGATGATGCCTGAATGCCTCTGCATGGTTTATTCCAAAGACCTATGCCCCTTTGAATTTGAAATATTGCCCGGTCATAACAATCATGAGTGCTGTAGATACTTTCATCTTCTATCCAGCGGTTCTGGCCAGTTTTCAAACAAGCTTTCTTTGGAAAGGATCAGGACATGAAATTCAGATTACGTACTGTCAATTCTTATACTTTTTTCAACAACTCCTGCTGAACTAGGCAATCTTTAGATAGCCAATTATAATTCTATTAGAGAACACATTTCATTTTAAATAGAACTTCATAGGTTTGGCGCTATCACAGGTCAAAACCCCTGCACAAATACTTCTTTGTTAGGACTCAAAATCATTTCACTTAAAACTCGTTGTGGGCACTCAATGGGTGCAGATTAACTAGAAAAAAAGAGTAAGGTGCAGTGCTTAGTCTACCTGGAAATCGGCCTCAGGGCCACGACCTAATATGGTGGCTCCCCCAAAAGAAATCCAAATCAGGCATACTACCCTGGGTGAGAAAGAATGTCAGACTAGACAGGATAGCCTTAATCCTGATTAAGTCACTTGGGTGGCATTTCAAGAACTGGTTGGGGATAGTTCAGGAACAGCTGCCAGAAGTACAAAATTTTTAGGGCCAGAAGTTAGGCTGGAATCCCAGGCACTACTTCTAGAAACAGTCCAGTTTTGGGTACACCAGTCTGGCTTGAGAAAGATAGCTGGAATACTTCCAGATCACACTCCCATTCTGACTGGACAAAGAGAGGGGGAACCGTATCAGAGCACAGTGAAAAAGGTTTATTTGGAGAGAGTTAATGGCCACCAAATTTGATATCTACTGGTCTAGGGATTTAAGATTTTGCCTTCATCATTGCCAACTATTTATCCTCTGCATCAAACTCCTAAACACTGGATGTCCTACACTGGTTCTTTGCCACATATGATGGACTAGAGAGATGCTAATAAATTGAAACTAAATTATGACAAGACAGTATTACTACCCTAGGTAGTTAGTTCTGAATTGAGCTGGTCCATCCTGTCCTGCAAGGAAACACACCTTCTTCAAAGCTCTTAATTTAAAAGTGCTCCTGATCCATATTATCATTAGGAGCACAAATGCCCCTGTAGATTAGGATGGCTTCTTCTAGCATAAGCTTTTCTGCCAGCCACAATCTTAATTAGATGGGGATCAGCCTGCTTCAATAATACATCCTCTGGGAAACTCTCATTTGAATTACTATTAATGCAGGGCTGCTTCTGAAAATGGTCCAGAAACTTCAGTCAAATGATAATAAAAGTTCTGAGACTGGTAGCTGGAAGTCAGCAGTACGAACATATTATTGCCAACAAAATGGCTGCTATTTGGTTTCCAACTCTGTTTTGGCCCTTTAACTTCAAACTGATTTGGGCCCAAGGTACTAACAGATGAAATCTTCAAATGTATACTTACAAAAATCCCCCGAGTTTTTCTTTTGGTGCCTGTATCAAAAGAAGTAGGATAGCTGCAAGCAAAGGGAGCTCTTTAATGCTGCCACCAGTTACGCAGTATGAGCTCAGAGATATGGTCCTCCAACTAGTTTCAGCAATCTTTTTCTTTTTTAATTTTGTTTTTTAATAAGCGTTTGTTCTAAATCTTCAAATCTGCCTGCTTCCCCTCTGCTTTGATTGTTTTACATTCTTTTAATTCGTTCCTGGCAAATAATTTTTGAATATAACTTTTAGTAAAGAAATTTTAACGAAATAAAAACAATACAAATTTTAGAAAAGAAGTAAAGAAAATAAGGATAAATAAAGATCAGATAAGAAAGGAAAAAAGCGGCAACATTATAAAGCAGCAGCTTCTGATCTTAAGAATGGTTATAAATGTATTTATATTTCTCTCTCTTAAGAGTACGTGCTAAGATTACAATTCCCTTCTTTCCATGGTCTACTCTTTCTAATCGTCAAACCTATAAATCACATAAATCATTTTTTTCTTCAATAAAAAAATCCATGAAGGAATTCCAGTCACTAATAAATGTGGTTATTGTCCTTTCCCCAATCAGGCAAGTCCATTTTGCCCTCTCTGCTAATTCTACCATCTTTACCAACGATTCATCTGTTGGGGTATTTCAGATTGTTTTTGTGCATATAACAGTCACACATTAGTTATCAAATACAAAAACAATGTTCCGTGATTCTTTTCTAATTGTCTCTCTGTTAGTCCCAGCATTATTGGCAAATAATTGTAGAATGTTATTCATTTGTAACAGTTGTAACAAATAGTTGTGAAAGTTGGACCACCAGAAAGGCTGAATGAATAAAGACTGAAACCTATAAAACTACACTACTGGGGGGAAAATTGCTGAGAACACTTTGGATTAGAAGAAGAACAAATTGCTCAGTACTAGATTAAATACAAGTTCTAGACTGTTTCCAGGAAGCACTTACAATGAAGCAAAAACTGAAATATTATAGATATTTGTGACATATTATAGACACAATGTGAAGGCAAGAATTATTAGAGAAGACCCCGTTGCTTAGAAAAGTTCAAGGCCAGAACAAGACAAGATGTTTAGATAATACTGTTGCGTAAGACAACACAAGTAGGAGCTTAAAAGAACTCAAAAGAAGCCACTATTGATAGGCAAATCTGGCAAATTGATAAGCTTTGGGTCACAAAGTGTTGGAAATAACTGAACAGCTGAAGAACAACAACAAATTATATATTTTCAGCACTGCATGAATATATGCATAAAAATATATCAAAGGAATTAAACACTTACATTAAATATACCAATTAGCTGAGTATAAAAGAGTCCAGTAATTCCAACTAACATAATTAAACCCATGAATGTTGATATTCTTGTTAGGGCAAGCTCATGTCTAAACACAAAGACATCCTGTAAAAGAAAATATAACAGTTTAATGTTGTTATTCTGATAAACAGGAAATGCAAAAGTGTACTCCAAAATTCAAAACTGCAGGTTCTTTAGTCAATTGTGGCTTGCTCCCTTACACTTTTTTTTGCTACTCATATTTTGTACCACTGTAGATTGTTTACTGCAGGAGTCAGCAATGCATACCCTGATCCTCTCCTACATAGTAACCACTGATACACTTTAAAAATACAAATTGAGCAAAAACTATTGTGAACATTAAGTCTTGCAACAACTCTTGTGTTTCCCTATGACAATTTATGAAATTTTGACATTTGCGATAATTATCAAGAAATTGTACACAATTCCTTTCTAGAGACATCTTGCAACATTACTCCTCCTACTGGACAAACAACTGCAGTATCTGCAGACTTTCCAAGGAAATTTATATTATTTTCCTCCTTTTATCAAATACTTCTATGCTGCAGTCATTCCAGCAGAATGTGCAAATTACAGTCAATTCTACTAAGCTAATATCTGTTGGTTCATAAGTGTAAGAAAAGCTTTTATAGTCTACAAGCTATTGAATATAATGTGGACACATTGAAGTT
>JANHFL010003685.1:88508-111745 GCA_032468155.1 Oxyrhabdium leporinum | reverse complement strand
GACCAATGCTGTTTCGGTGCTGTACCCGGTTCTGAAGCCAGATTGAAACGGGTCTAGGTATGAAGTTTCCTCTAGGTTACTTGGTTTTATGGTGCGACATTTAATATTTCATGTTTTAAAAACAAAATTAGTACAGGTAGTCCTCCACTTACGACAATTGAGCCCAACATTTATGTTGCTGAGAAATTTGTTAAGCAGGTTTTGCTCCATTCTATGACTTTTTTTGCCACATTTGTTAAGTGAGTCACTGCAGTTGTTAAATTAGTAACTTGGTTGTTAAGTAAATTTGGTTTCCCCATTGACTTTGCTTGCCAGAAGGGTGTAAAAGATGATCACATGACCCCAGACACTGCAACCATCACAAATATGAGTCAGTTATCAAGCATCCAAATATAAATCCAGTGACCATGGGGTAAGTGTGAAAAATGGTCATAAGGAGAGGTGAAATCTAGCCGGTTCGGGCGTACCAGTGCCGAAATTTTGAGTAGTTCGGAGAACCGGCAAATACCACTTCTGGCTGGCCTCGCCCGCCCATTTGCTGGTTCGCCCTGCTCGCTCGCTTGCCCCGCCCTATATATCTCATCTTCGCCATGTGGCCCAGCTAATCTCCATGCCTTGCCTCTGCTCTGTGCCTTGCCTGCTCTGCTCACCAAAGGTAAGCATGCCGCCCACTCACACTTCGCCTCGGGTCGGGACCCAGGGACATGCCATTCCCCAGCTCCAGTCTTGCTCTGGAGACTCCGCCCGATCACCCTTTGCCTAGGCCGGGTTGGGGGAAGCGCCATTTCCTGGCTCCGGCCTTGCTCTGGAGCCTCTGCCCAATCGCCCTTCACCTAAGCCGCGTCGGGGAAGGCACCATTCCCTGGTTCTGGCCTTGCTCTGTCTGGACCCTCCACCCGATTGCCCTTGCCTAGGCTGGGGAATGCACCATTCCCCGGCTCCGGCCTTGCTCCATCTGGAGCCTCTGCCTGCATGCCGCCACCCCCCCCCGGCCTCAAACTATGGCCCCCTGGGCCAAAGCAATTTATTCGGCCTGCCGCCTGCCGCACTAGGCCGAAGGGCCACGGTGGGAGTGGCGGGGGCGCAGGAGGGCCGAAGCGGTTTGGGAACAGACCGGATGGTTCTTACCTTTAAGAAGATTCATCCGGAAAGCGCTGCGGAGATCTTGTAGCCACTTCTTCTGTCCCTTACCGAGCCTTGGTCACTCATGGAGACACTCTATGTGTTCTCCGGGTCGGCAGCTGCTTTTCTCCACTGCTGCTCTTGCTGGGAGAGCGTCTTGTGCAATTTAGCAGCCGTGAACTGCCACTTTGGTCCTCTAAGTCTCATCCAGAAAGCACTGTGGCTGAGAGAAACAGCATTCAACAGCGCTGCTTCTCTGTGCCACAGCGTTTTCCAGATAGGACTTAAGACGAAAGCTGATGCTCACAGCTGCTAAATTGCACAAGATGCTCTCCCAGCAAGAGCAGCAGCACCGCAAAGAGAAGCAGCCGCTGCCCCGGAGAACAAAGATGGAGCGGAGCAGGCCCTGAAAGGCTACTTGGTCAAGCCTCACTGCGCGGAAACCTTGCTGCGTAGCTTCAGCCGCGTGCATGCATGGAAGCCTGCCTGGTGCCACCTCACCTTGCCGTGAATGATGTCAAGTTGGCCACACCCACTCAGCCACATGATCCCCATCAAGCCACGCCCATCAAGCCACGCCCATAGAATCGGTGGTGGTAAAATTTAGATTCTACCACTGGTCAGAAGTCACATTTTTCAGTGCTCTTGTAACTTCGAACTGTCACTAAGCGGACTGCTGTAAGAAGAGGACTATCTGTATTTCAATTTTATATCATTTTGGTTCCAAAAACATTATCATACTATAGAATTAAGAAGTATGTAATTATTAGAAAAAGCTTACTGAGTCACTGTAATTAAATTAGAAGTTAAAAGAAGATGAAATTAGATGACATACTAGAGTCCTCTTACCATGGACAGTGATGATCCATTCTCCTAACACAGTGTCCACATCTACTGCAGTGATGGGAACGCTTTGGTCTCATCATATTACACTTGTTACATAATTCCCAAGAGTCTTTTTCTAAAGAGAGAAACAAAGATAACTTTAACAGAAATGCAGAGTTGTTGCTAAGTTCTTGCTTCTCTTCAAGAGCAACCGCAGACTTCTTGTAGTTGTGGGGATGAATGTTGAAGATTTTAGAAGAAAGCATATAAAATTATGTCCCTTATTGCAATCAATCAAAACTATTGGATTTTCTCTTGTAGTGAGTGAAACTGAAATCACAGGTCATAATAAAAGCACACTGAAAATAATATCCAGATAAACCTCAGAATTTAAATTAAATCTTAGAATTTAACTGCTCGCAATATTTAACTGTGCAAATATTTTAAAATTAATTTTATTTTTAAGGATGCATTTAATTCAGCACAAAAATAGGTTAGATGCAAGCTATGATACCCATACTTGCTTTATGAAACAAGTAGCATGGTTTTATTTTTATATCTGAGCACACTAAAATAATGCTAAAGCTATTTTGAAACAGAAACTTAAACAGAATGACATAGACATGGCCAAACGTTTCTTATATGTATATTAAACCCAGTACTTCCATAAAATTACATTTAGAGTGAATAATCCATTTTTTTTAAAAATGTTTATAAAGATTGATTCTAAGTTTTCTGTGAGCCATATTTCTCAACTTGGTGAAAAATGACAACTTGCACATTGGCAGTTTGGAAATCTAATATTCAAGATCATTAAACTAGCAATAATGCCAGATGGGAAACTGGTTTTCAGTCTGTTCTCATAAAGCCAATGTCACAAAGGTGTTACTCTTTAATAAGAGAGCTACCATTAACAGAAGGCAAGCTCCACAATGTAATTTAAAAGCAGGGAGTAAATGCATCTGACCATACAAGTATGGTATCTTTGCTTCTGGAATATTGGGTATATTTGCACTCCCCCCCCCCCGCAAAAAAAAAAGAACCTTCCCCAGATTACATTTATATAATTCAACAAAATCAAGAATATAATCTAAGCTTCTTCTATTTGCATGCAATAAACGCATGGGATTTCTATAGGCACTTATCTTAATTATAACATACTGCCTCTTCTGTTTAATGTTGCTTCAACACTTGATTCAAAGATCTCTAGGGATCTCAGTCCTAATTCTCTCTCTCTCTCTCTCAGGCATCAAATATATTATCCATAGTTATGAGTGTCCACTGTTGCCAACAGAAGCCTTTTCAAAGAGGAAAGAATTAACCACCCTTTCTTCATTTTCTTTCCCCACTTCCCAATCATCCAGCAATGAAACTTCCACTGCATGGAGAAAGGCAAAACAGAACGGTCAGCTTTCTCATTCCCTTGCGCTGGGACATCTAGTTAATTTTACAACAGCACGGCGATTACATTTAAAAAATATTCTCTTCCTGCTTGGAAAGCGGTTCTTGCGTTGACATTGTCCCTTGAAACTGTTACTAGTTATGTTCCATTTTTAAAAAAAAATAAAACACCTCATTTTTAAAACTATTTCGTAAGGCTACCTTTCTTTCTTGAATAAACATTGACAGAAAAAACAGGAGACAGATAAACAAAGGAAATTATCGATAAATGTTACAGTTACATCGCACTCCAAATCTTTGGACAATCCCCTGAATAGGAATCAGGGCTGGGGAATTCTTGGCCGGCATGCAATCCCCCTGCCCATCCCGCTACCCCCAGCCTCATTTGCAAGGTCCAATTTCAGCAATATCAGTTCAAGGTAAATTTCCAGCTCTTCCCATCAAGCCTTTCACTTGGGTCTTTCTTGAAAGCAGCCAGTAATTCACTGGATGGTGTGTATAGTAGTCCTTGACCTATGACCATAACTGAGCCCCAAATTTCTGTTGCTAAGCAAGGCAGTTTTTTTTAAGTGACTTCTGCCCCAGTTCACAATCTTTTTTTGCCAGAGTTGTTAAACAAATCACTGCAGTTGTCAAGTGACTCGTGCCATCATTAAATGAATCTGTCTTCCCCCACTGATTTTGCTTGTCAGAAGCCTACTGGGAAGGTTACAAATAGCGACCACATGACTCCAGGGCACTGCACCTATTATAAATAGATGCAGTTGTCAGGTATCCGAATTTTGATCATGTGACGATGGGGATGCTGCAACAGTCATGTCAAAACCAGTCATTTTTTTCCCAGTGCTGTTGTAACTTTGAACAGTCACTAAAGGAATGGCTGTAAGTCAAAGACTACCTGCATATAAGTCGGAACGCATACAATGACTCAGGATATATATATGAAAAGGTGCCGAGAGATTCAGAGAATCAAGGGCATCAATTCCTTATAGAGTTCAGCAACCAAGACGGTTTCCACCATGAGGCAGATCAAAACATGGATCAATATTTTGGGCATGTGACTAATTTAAAGCACACAACCTCAGTCATGTTGATATAAGCTGTACCTGTAATTGGTATCTTTGGGCTTTCAGGTAATCTCCCTGGATCTGCTACCGAAGCTCTTAACAACGAGGCAATACAGAACAATGCAAGCAGATAGAAGCCTGAAAAACAGATACATTTCCATTCAGAAAACTTCCATTAGTAGCATTTTAGAATTTACAGAGAAGAATTGTATAAACATTTCTGAAAGTTCAAAGGCACTCTACCTCATGCTTGTCACGTAAAAGAAAAATATCAAAGAAGCAATAGCAAACCATCAAGCAGAGTTGCGTGAAAAGTATCTAGACGCCTACTCTATTTCCACGTAAAAATTGGATAGAATGAAAGAAATGACAAACTTGACTTACATAGTATAGCAGCTGCAGATATATGTCCTTCTTCATAATGTGGAAAGAGGATAATTTTTGGAATGAAGAGAGTATTGTAAAGCCAGACAAAGATTAACAGGCCCATACAGAACCAGCCCTGAGGGTCAACAACAAAATGAATCCGTAGTCCCATTGTACATAATCTGATGACAGTTTGTCCCACACTGGAAGTGGAAAAATCAGTCTAAAGGAGAAAAGAATTGTAATTAGAATTAGATTAGCAATTTGAATAATTTAAACCTAATCATAATATCTGCAAATGTACAAATTTTTTGAAGTGCCTCCAGTCCGAAGTTATGTTGTCCTTGACTTACGATCACAAATGAGACTGGAATTCTGGTTATAAGTAATTTGGTTGCTTTAGATCGAGTCACCATATGACTGGGCTTGATTTTACAATTGTTTTTATAATTGTTGTAAAGTGAGTCATTAAGCAAATCATGTGGTCTTAAGTCCAATTCCAGCTTATCTAATGGGAGTTTTTGACATTTTTTGCTGACCACATGACTGTGGGACATTGCAACTAGTCATAAATGCGAGCCAGTTGCCAAGCATCTGAAATACAATCATGTGGTGTAGCTGTTGTAACATTAAGAACAGGTTGTAACTTTTTTTTTCAAATCTGTCATAACTTCAAACGGTTGTTAAGCAATCAGTTATAAGTCGAGGACTATCTATAATCACAGATCAAGACCACCCTGTAATTCCTATTCTTTATTTAAATGATTTTCAAGACTCTACCTCTAGTAAATCCTCTCTGACTTTATGTGTCTCTAATTTTTCTTTTTATATTTAGAGGACTCTATACAACCTTTCAACTCAAGATTTTCTTCCACAAAAATGAAAACAATACGCGGGCAGTTATATAAAATAATTAAAAAAGCAGCATATAGCAGTTGGGAAGACTGATGTCTTGTTCCCAGAAAGACAACAGGGTAGATGCAGGCCAGTCTTCCTCAGAAAACAATCAAGAAGACCATGTCTTTAAAATTCCCAGTTTTGCCATTAATGGTTTGTCTTCCTCCAAGATGATTTCAGATTACAGAATAGTAGAGTTGGAAGGGACCTTTCAAGTCTTCTAGTCCAACTCCCTGCTCAAGAAGGAGACCCTATAGCATTCCAAACAAATGACTGTCTAGTCTCTTCTTAAAAATTTCCAGCAATAGAGCATCCACAACTTCTGGAGGCAAGCTGTTTCTCTGATCGTTCTCTGACAGGAAATTTCTCCTTAATTCTAGATTGGATCTCTCTTTGATAAGATTTCATCTGTTACTTCAAGGCATGGTCCTTCAAATTAACAAGTTGAAAACCACACAAGGGCTCTAAATTATGTGCAGAAATGGGCCAGAAACCAGGCTACGAACGCTCAGCAGTTAGTAGACAATGCAACAGCTCAGCTACAAAGTGTAATTTCACAGAACTATCAAAGGCAGCCTCACATACTGTATATGGCATGATTGTTTTGACGCTGTAGCTAACCACAGTCAACCTATTTCCAACCAAAGGAGAATGTAATTTATTCACTAACCTACGAGGTACCCAACATGATGTCATAAGACAACATTGGTCAAAACTGGAACAACGTGCCTCCCTAAAAACTATGAAATGGACCCCAACAATGAATAGGCTAAATTTCAATTCTCTGAATTGAGAAGCCTACATACCTACAGAATCTTCAGGGTGTTGAAATGAAACTTTAATCTCCTGGCTTTCCTCCAGCCCATTACTGGTTCCAGGTACTGATTCAGCACCTCTGCAGCCTCATCTAAGTGACATGTAAAAGAGAAACAGTTTTGAAAGAAAAATAGTAATAATTAATATCCAACAATTTTACTCAATGGTTTGATTGTCGATGCTGAGTAACAACTGAAAAGCATCCAAACCCTTAAGGTAGGGTCCTTCAAAATATTGTTTTTACTCCTCTGAACTCTTCCATTTTTCATCGATAACTACAGAAAATAGATTACAATTACCGTGCGGCTGTAATTCCAATCATTCTATAATGAAACTACTGTAGAGTTCTGGATATGCTGAACTGACTTCTCCCATAATTCTCAACCGGAGAAGTATTAAATATTAACCGGAGAAGTATTACTTCCTGCTGGCTGGGAATTCTGGGTAATATAGAAATGAATTGCAGAGAAATTAGCCAATGTGAGCACATTCTGTAGGAAAGGAACTATCTTGATTTTCACATAATTTGTCAAGGTAATCAGAACAAAATAATGTAGGAATGTTTATAATTTCTTATTTGAATTGAAAGTATTTTCACAGACATACTCTACACGTCACAGGACTCACTGCTTCTCAGCAACTTGTTCCATATTCTATACGCAAACCTAAACTGAATATCAGTTTTCTTTCTTTCTACTTCTTCCCCTTTTGCTTTTCACTTCTTGCCTGAGATTCTAAGCTCAGAAGCTTACAGCTAAATTGTAAACATTAACTGTAGCGCAAAATACTTATTCTCAACTCCTGCAGAGTATAGTTTTTTATAGAATCTGCTCCAACCTAAAATGTATAGTTACAAAAATGTGTTAAGTGAAGCTCTGATTTCCACATACAGATACAGAACACTGTGGGAAATGTTCAAACTCAAAAAAGGCAAGGCAAGTTTTTCTTTGCCAAGAAAAGTTCAGCAAACGAATCAGAAATTGCATGAAAACACATCATGTTCTGAAAACATACAAGAGAAGGATTACTTCACTGAGGGTGTATCTAGCCATATCTAGTGGTCATGCAGCATTTTTGTACTTAATTATCGAAAGTTTCACTTTGCTATTAGAGAGGCAATAGCTAAGAAACTGGAGCTAGTTTTCTGCTATAAAAAGATCACGAAAGACCTAGAAGAGTAAGCATGGGAAGATTAATATACGTAACCACCGTATCAGCCACTAACATCCTTGGCTCTTGGAAGCAATAGAATAAGATGGGCTGGAATTATCTGATCCATAATTCTAATCGATATCTATCTGAGAATTTATATAATTAGACTTTGCAGAACAACTCTTTGATACAAAGGTTCTATTAGAAGTGTCAAGATCTGAAACAGCAGATAGAAAAAAACCCACCTATCATATTAATACAGGAGGGATAACTTTATACAAAGTCAAGACAACAATTGACTGAAGAAAGACGTTGTTTTCAATGGTTTTCATATACGCAGTTAAAAGGTTTGATATCGATAAAAAGATAATTGGAATTGAAAAACTAAACAGAAATTGGCACAAAATTATGTACAAATGATACACGTTTGTTAAGATCTGAAACAGAAGAATAGGTTAAAGATTGCATGACAAAATGGGCTATTAATTTTAGCTTAATACATTCCCATATGAAGAGGATTCAGTAACTCTTTCCAAACTAGAAATCTACAGGCCACTGCCTTTTTCTCCACTCACAAGCGAGGCAGCCTGAAGACAGCTTTAGGCGTTCTGCTCTGGAAGCTGTGTTTTCTCTCTTCCCTCCAGATCTGGCATGTCAGCAATGCTGGTTATGTTGATATACATGGAGGAGGAGATTTGAAATGATGTGTAGGCGAACTTGTGACTCCAACTGATCCTGTCAGTTTCCTGTGAGAACACCCCTTTTCATCCAGCTCCTGACCTATTCTCTTGCCCTCTTTGATCCACTTTGGGCTGTGAAGGAGACCAGATCCTGACTTTCCTAGTCACTTTTTAAAATCGTGTCACAGATCCACCGGTTGACCTAAAGTGCAAAGCCCTTGAAGTGAATAGCCATTGGTGAAGAGGAACATGGAGTTGCCCTTGAAGAAGAAATTCAACAGCAGTTACGCAAACCCCAGCCTGGCCCTCTGGAAGGAGTGAGAAAAAAACCTTTAAGATTGTCTCGCCTTGATTTACTCTGGTATAACAGTATGGAGAGAGAATCTTCATCAGGCTGTCAAGATCGTGTCATTATATTCTGCGACAATAAAGTAAGCTTCCAGTAGTCCTTGTGGAATTTGTTTCCTAAACTGGGCTAGGTTAAAGGGCTGATACTGGCTTTAGATGTATAACTGGAAGCAAAGCGGAAAGAATTTGTCCACTGTACATCCATACCCTGGCTGGCAGGGAATTTCTTTCCCAGTAGCCACTGCTGGGAGGAACCATGATTCCTCACTTAATGTTCCTGAGTAGTTTATGGCTTTCTCAGGCAAATCCTTTCTCAATCACTAACTCAAAGACGCTCTTTTTGCTTCTTCTTAAGCAGCTGACAGGTTGAACAGGTTGTCCCGTCATTTCAAGAAATAAAACTTTAATCAGTCTACGGGGAAAACAAATTAAATGAATGGAATCAGCAGAACATCGTGGACGCCAATTCCGCAGAGGCTTTTTCACGCGGTGAATAATGTTCACCTTTGGAATGCCAGTCAAGTCAAACAACCCAGTTACAGCCCTTAGGAATGAATGCAGGTAAGCCTTGCATAGGCAGCCCCACTGAGCCCTTCTGCGTCCTTTTTTTTTGGGGGGGGGGGCACAGTATGCACAATTTAGGACAGATGGATTTGAGAGTGGAGGCTCATTTTCCGAGCTTGTGGGTCGGACAACACACCTCCACCCCTCATCCTCCACCTGAGCTGGATATTCTCCACTATCAAAGCAACACAGATTGATTTCTTGCTTGGATCCAGGACAGGAGGGGAGCATGGCGATGGATGAGATGGGGATGGGGATGGGGAGTCCTCTTATTAAAGCAGCTATGGCGTTGGACAAGATCTGCCAGCTTCTTTCATCCCTCTGAATTCTGGACAGGGGCGTTTTAGCGAGTCCCAGGGAAATTACTACAGGGTTACACCTTCACACACCCCACGCACATTTTGCGGAGAACCTCTTCCAAATGAAGCACCGGACGATCCTCTTGGGTATCCCTCCGCCGCCCCCCACCCCATCCGTCGCTTGCTCATTTTCTAAGCAAGAAGCCAGGGCAGGCAAGCCAGGCCATCGAAGGGAGCCGCGGAGCAGCCCTGCCAGAAAGGCGGAGGAGAAACGGGAAAGGCAGCTAAGCAAGACAAGGCAGACGGGCAAGGATCCCGGCTCATGCGGCTCCCTCTTTCTCCACACCGCCGTCAGTCATTCCACCCCCAGCCACCCACCCACCCCCAAACCGCTGCCCACCAGCCCCGTCCGAGCGACAGCGCTGCCTCCCGGCGCTTGGCGTCACTCTCGCGTCGTTTACTCACCGACGGGAGGCCCCCGCGGACCCCGCGCGCGATACTCAGCACCGCGCCGCCGGCTTCCGCTAACCGTCCTGCGCACGCGCACCGAGCAGGCCCGGGCCAACGGCTCGCGCGCCCTCGCGCCAGGAGCCTGAGGTAGAAAGGAAGGAAAAAAAAAAAAAGCCCGGCTCGCTTTTCCTTGCTGTATATATGTGCGTGTGTGCGCGTGTGTGTATATATATATGTGTGTATAAATCAAAAAGCCGGCGGCTTCCTGTTGCTTTCGCTTGACTTCCGCCCAAGCGAGAGCGAATTGGCTGGAAAGCCATGCGCCCTCCCGGTCTCGAGCCCAACGGCGGAGGAAGAGCCGCTCCGTTTGAAAGGCGTGGGAGCGCTGATGGCAGAGCCAAAGTCTCGGCAGGTGGTCCTCGGCTTATGGCCACAGTCGAGCCCAAAATTTACGTTCTTAAGCGAGACATTTGTTAAAAGTGAGTTTTGCCCCGTTTTACGACGCTTGCCACGGTGCGGTTGTTAAAGACAGTAGTAACCAGGTTGTTAAGGGAATCTGGCTTCCCCGCTGGCTTTGTTTGTCGCAAAAAGCGGGGATCACATCACACACACACACACATCACTGCAATGATCGTAAATACCTGCCAGTTGCCAAGCGTCTGACTTTTGATCACGTGACCGTGGGAATGCCGCAATGGTCGTAAGTGTGAGAAACGGAGAAGAGTCGCTTTTTTGAGTGCCGTTGTAATTTTGAACGGTCACTAAATGAACTGTTGTAAGTTGAGGACTACCTGTACCATACATAATCTTTCAAACTGCCAAATCCCATGTTCCGTAGAGTTTTAGAGGTGACAGCCAGTTCGATCTCGTGCAGCGGTCCCCAACCTGTGGGGATCATCCCAGTTCCCCCTTCCCTGCTCCGGCCCCACAACCCGGAAAGGTTGGGGAGCTCTGGTCTAGTGGTTAAGGCACCAAGTTTGAAATCTAGAGACCCTGAGTTCAAATCCCCTTATCCGTGAAAGCCAACTGGGTGATTTTGGGCCAGTCACTCTCTTTCAGCCCAAGCGATCTCTTCAGGTTGTTGTGAGGAAAATAGGACGAGGAAAGAGTATTAAGTACATTTGATGTCTTGAGTTATTTGTAAAAATAATAAAGGCAGGATACAAATAAATATGTAACCAACCAGCCAACAGCATCTTGAATTGCCTCCAGAAACCAAAGTGGCAGACAGGGCAACTCACAAAGCAGAGTTGTCAACATGAGCATGCTAAATCACGCCCATCTCTACCCATGCCACTACATTATGGACCAGTTGATGCTTCTGAATGGCCTTCAAGGGCAGTACCATATGGAACGGTAAAATAAATTCTTAGTGTGAAAAGTTGAACATACTTCCATGCTGTACCTTTACTCTGAGCTGTCTGAAGTTATAAACTAGTATCAGAATTAACTTTGTGCTGCAGGGTTCCTTACTATCTGTTTTAGTAAGATGATGCACTAGACATACAGAATGTTTGGGGCCACACATTACTCTGTTAAATTATATAAAGATGTCAGTAGGCTATGTATATGAAGAATCGTTTCTTAAGTTGCAAATCCAGGAAAAAAATCCTGCAGAAGCATTGTTACTTTTATGTCAAATTTTAGCTACAGTTTTACATGAAATTTACATAAGATCTATTTCATAATTTTAGACAAGTATGTTATTGTGAACTAGAAATCAACTTCACTAGAGTTACCAGATTTGGGCTTGAAAAAGTCCAGATGACCACTAGATGAAATCCTTGCTTCAATCACAAACAAAATTACCAGGTAATACACCTTTCTGAAGTGAGTAAGACCTATTTCTGAGTAAACATACTTAAGTCACCAATTAAGAATAATAAAGAAACCGATAACTTTGATTATGGGTGCAACAGGATGTCAGAAATAAAGGCAAGGTATGTAGGTCATTATTTATTCAAAGTAAGTCATAACACTTAGCTATGATCTTATCTGAACTACAAAAAGTCAAGCAGGGTTGAGTCAGATCTTCTACCTGACAGGTAATCCCAGAGCATAGGCGATGGCAAGCCATACTGTTGCCAAGAAAACTATGTAGATTTTTCCTTGAAGTCCACCGGAATCAAACTTAACTCTACAGTGTCTTTACCTGGAAAGTCATGGGCAAATGTGACAAGTGATGGGTGGGGTGAAATTATGGTAATCTGTGACAACATCATGCAATATTGCAATTTGTGTGCATATATCAGGCATTGGAATGCAAGTATACAATTGAGGCATTGTGTGTCATTGTGGTGACACTGCATATGTGGTCATTTTGCTGTTTCTGCAGTTTACTACAGATGCTTCTGGGAACAATCACAGTGACTACTACAACTCTTTTCCATTCACATATGCACAGAGATACTGAAAGAAAGGAAGGAAATATTAGAAACTCAAAGTAAGCAAACTTGTAACCCTTGGCTACCTTCAGAAAATATATAAAGGTAAAAGATTTCCCCTGTCCAGTCTTGTTCAACTCTAGGGGACGGTGCTAAAATCTGTTTCTTAGCTGAGGGAGCCATCATTGCCTGAAGACATTTCTGTAGTCATGTAGCCAGCATGACTATTCATGAAATGCTGTTACCTTCCCACTGAACTGTACCTAATTAATCTGCTCAAATTTGAATGCTTCTGAACCAGAAGCAAGTAATGGGACCTCACTCTGTCACGCAGCAGTCAGGTTATGAACCTGGGCTGTCACAAGCTCAGCATCTTTAACAGTTGAGCTATTGCACCCTGAGCTGAATCTATATATAAATACATGATAGATAGATAGATGGAAAGAGAGAGAGAGAGAGAGAGGGAGAGAGATGGATGCATGCATGCATGCATGCATGCATGTATGCATGCATGCATAATTGATGGTATGTATACACACACAAATGCTCATATATCAAAAAGCAGCAAAAGTCGAAATTGGAGGGTCCTTGGTGCTCTCTGAGCTTGCTTGTTTTCTTGCAGACATTTCATTACTTTTGACTTAATTTTGAGTTTCATTAGGTCAAAATTACATCAAGCATAATTTCTAGCACATTATCTAAGTCCAATGAATTATCCTGTATGGCTTCTATAAAAAATATGTTTTATGGCTTCTATAAAAAGAAATATTTTAAACAAATTCTGCCCAGAGCAAAATCAATTATGGCTAATTGCCATAGGTAGATCAGGATGGATGGCAGCTTCATCGCTACCAGCTGGGAATTCTGCCTTGAGCACCCACAACTGATGCACATACTCAGTCTCTTGGCTGTGAAGACACCTCCCATCTGTCAAGAGTGGCAGGCTGCCCATTCTGAGCCGATCTGATTTTTCGGCTTTGCATTAACATTCTAAAAATTATATTACTTTGGTCACTAAGTAAATGGTTATAAGTTGAGGATTATCTGTAGTAAAATTGTTATAGTTTGGGGGCTATTTTTAATTCAAATTAAATAGCCTCCGAGATGTCAAGGATTATTAGTGTTGACCTGTCCTTTCCAACTAATCAGTTGTTTTATTCCTAGCTTTCTCCTGTGCAGGTAGTTCTTGACTAACGACTAACGAGTAAGTTACAATCTGGTTCCTAAGTTATATCTGAGCCATGCGGTCATGTGACCATATTTTGAGCAGTTCACAATCACGCATTTACAGCCATTTGCGGCTCCCTGTGGTCACATGACCGCAGTTTACAATAGTTTTGCTAGAAACATGCATTTACTTCTAGTTTATAGGAGGGGGGAACACCCCATAGAAAACAGTGGGTTTGCTTGATTGTGGCATTTGTTTAGTTACTGCCATGTTTGTACAGCTAAGTGTCCTAAAATTGAGTACAGTTGGGTGATGGCTTGCTTCATGATTGTCATGGTTTACAACTGTAATGGCAGGGTCCATTGTGGTTGTAAATTGAGGACTATGTGTAATTAAAGAGACTCATGCCTTTATAAAATAAGAACTTTCCCAGGGGACTAAATTAAAAATAACAAAACAGTTCATCATAAAATGGCTTGAAATGTATTAGAAAGAACTTGCGACGGTAATGTTTGCTGGATAGTTTGATTGGCTTTCTAGTTGTAATGCTGATTTTTCAAGATATATCAGCTGTACAAATTCTACCAAGTGCTTGCAGACTAGTCTCAAAGCTTACTCAACAAAACTTGCCATGTTCATCATCTGCCTGCTGTTTTGGGATGAATCCTAGAAAAATCTTTATTTTCAATATTTTGGCTATTTGATTTATAGTTGTTTATACAATTTGCAAGCCATCTGGAACATCATCCTGAAAATGTGAGAATATGAATAACTGGGATGAATTTCTATAACCTTCATCTGAATTGTACCTAAGGGCTTTTCTTTCAGCGAAGGTTCTGTACTGTTTCCTCAAAACCTTAACCAGCAAATAAATACATACACTTTTCCTATTTGTTGGAGAGAGAAAAAATTCCTTGTATCTGTGGTTCCTAAATATTGCACAGCCATGCAGAATCTTTCTCGGGGCTCCCTGATGTCTGTGTTATGTTGTTGTTTATAAATTACCACAGGAATCACCAGCTGTCATCATAAAAAATTTATTGGCACTCTGTAAATATTAAATCAGCAGGCTGAAATCATGCCATGTGCTTGAGCAGCTGATGCTCTCTTGTGGAGGCAGCCAACCAGAGAACGGGATACACGGTGTGGTCTACAAGTCTGGTTCCTCCTGAGAAATTTTGGCAGGGTCACCCTTGTAAGCATCATCTTGAACCTGAAGCTGCGTCCTTCATTCGCATCCGTCACAAATGGTTTAAGATTAACAGCAGTGGGTCATCTTGGCTACATATACGTGCTTCCTACTCCGAAGATGAGAAATAAACCTCATTTTTAATGTTAAGTGAATAGAAAAGGCACAGATCTACACCCTCATCCTTTAAAACACACACACACTGGTTTTGCTTCACCTTACATTTTTGTACCTCTCAATTTAGAATAAACTGCCTTTGAAAGACCTGGTTTGTACTCAGAATAGTAACGTGGTGACTTAATTCTGCCATTGCAATTTGTAGGGAGGGCAGGCTCATTGATATTTTAAAAAACAATGGAATATGCAGAGTGCTGTAGCTAAAACAGATACACAAATAAGGGGAAACAGTTCCATCTTAAATTTCTTCCTGCCGCTTTTCATTGCTTTCAGGACCTTTCTAATGGGGAAAAAAAGCATTGTGCTACATGGTCGCACAATCTCTAGCAATGCAGGCTTGATACAGGTTTACCAGTTTAGAGAGAGCTGTCAGACTGAGTTATTAGATAACAAGATATGTGGGAGATACTAATCTTCACAAAGGATAATGTATCTATGTATTCATTCACTCACTCATTCATTCAATAACTACTAGCTCTGAATTAGCTAGTATACAGGAAGTTTGACAGCAAGTATTTTAGCATCCTTGTTTTACTTCTACCTGTGATTTGTGCAACACAAAGTGAATGTACTACTCATCTCTCCTATTTTCCCCAGGACAACTCTGAGGCTGAGTTGTGAGAAAATAACCAAGCCAAAGTCATCCAGCTGGTTTTCACACCTAAACCGAGGACTACAACTCATGATTTCCTGGTTTCTTGTCCAGCACCTTAACTCCTACACTAACCTGGGTGTTATATGGCAGTTGTATGACTATTCAAAAATGAGCCCTGTTTACTTAAAGATGAAGTACTTTGAAGAAGGTGTCTATAGGACTGTGGTCAAGCTGTAATCCAATTCCCAACTTTGAGAAAACACTTTTGAGGCTAGTAAGGGTTACTTCTGAGTACACACATATATGAATAACTTACAACTAATCGAAGGGACTAAAGCATAAAACGAATAGTTTAACAAAAAATGTTCACACCTGAAATCCTCAATTAACCCAATTCAATGTGGACTTTAAATAATAGGTAAATAGTCTAACTTTTGACCTTACACAAACAGACTACATAATTGACCTGGATGCTAGAAAGTGATCTTCCTACTGTCATATTATGGAGTATTTTGTAACCATTAGTAGCCCATTCCTATTTTCTTACAAGAATGTGTTTTAGCATTTATTAACATTTCAGATACTGTTTTAAATATTGCTGTGTTCTTCAAAATCTTTGCATCACCTGCCTCCCTAAAATCTGTGCTAACAATAAATATGCAATACTTTGTTAATTGTTAGAGGCATTACTGGGACATTTGTGATCCAGGACAGCTATTTGTTAATTAACCTTGATTTTTAAAACAGGGAAAAATGTACTCTGGAGACTGACAATTACTTATATTTAAGTAAGATAAGTATAGCAATAACTGGGAACTGTTAATTACTTCTCCTCCAGCTGGAAATACCTTTGAAAACCCAGAATATTTAAATTGAAATTTAACAGCTACTTTTCAGAACATCCCATGTCCTATGTACAGTCAAATGTGGTTGTACTGAAGCCCTTGACCATTCTCCCTGGGCGGCAATTTTTTGCCTTTCTTTTTGTTTTTTGGTTTGAAGCAATATTCTGTTAGCACCTGGGCTCAACTTGCTCTGAATATGGGAGTTGACTCTTAAAATCAGATCCAATTAACACATCCTTGATATAACAGAATACAGTGTTAATTACATGCAGCTGATCATTGCTGGGTTAATTAAACACTCACCCCCCCAGCTAAGGCATTAATCTAATTAACAATTACTACAGCTGCTGTTTTCTCTTTACACTTGCTTTCTAAATGGTGCATATTCACACTTCAGTCCTAATCCAGCAAATTCTTCCTCTAAAAGAATTCCCCTTTTGAGGTCGATGGAAGAAAGAGGTTAGAAATTGTGGTCAGTACTTAGAGAACTGAATACTTGAGAAATAATTTGATATTCTTCAGCATGTAATGGTGCTTGCTAAAGACCACACTAAAATATGTTTACATTTTCTTGTTAGATATACCTTTAACTGTTGAAGTTTGAACATTATAGCAATTTTACAGTACTCATTAAGAGATATCAGCACATTGGGATTGATGTACACATATACATAATACTGTACAGTTTTGTGCCTAAAGTTCTACTGAACTAAATAGTGGTATAGATATACCTACATGTGAATATATGGGGGGGGGGGAATTAAAGTATAATTGTACACATTAGAAAGGAATTAATGGAAAGTACAATTCTTTAATAGGTCTTGAGTTCCAGTAGATTTACTATTGAGTTAGGCAGCATATAAATGTAATAATTATATCACACTTTTTGGGTTATACCACATATTAGAATATTGTCATTGCATTTTTTAAAATGAGCTGTTCAGATCTTTAATTAACTTGATGTCACATTTGGAGCCATCAATACTGGGCTACAAAATATGGAGGTTTGCAGCCCAGAACTGATAGTCTGATTTTCCTTTAATTCCAATTCAGGGATATTTTTATATTTTTTTGGCTCCTTTGAAATTCAGATATGAGGCAGCATACACAAAGATGGAGAGGTAAGCCAATTTAAGCTTTATAGGACATTCTATATTGCTTGTGGGATCCCTATTGTAGCCAAATGCACGTGATTTAGTAAATACATGACTTTGAAAAATGAGTGTTAAAAAGCCTTGAAGCTAAAGTTGCTTTACATACTTTGTAAGAGACCATTAATTTCAGTCCATAAATTTAAAAAAACTTTTATTCAAAGTATATAGAAAGACAGTATTCCATAGTTTTATTGTGGATGATAAACAATACTCACATTATGCATTTAATACTACCGGTATGGCGCAGGAGGAGGCAGAGAAAGCTTTGCTTTGCTACTAAATGTTCACTCCAATAGGTTCAGTATTACTGCCCTTACTGTCTTAATTTGTGTTCCACATTTATCAAAATCATACTTTTATTCTAAAATGAACATAAAACATACCCAAATATACCCCTAAAAATATGATGAAGACTATTAAAATTATTGTTGCTATCAAGCTGCAATTCTGTTTGGAGTGTGCTGTTTCATGTACGCTAACCAGAGTCTTTACCAAGGCAGATTCAAACTATTGTAAAAGGATTTATCCAGTATTCTTGGCCCTTAGCAACCAGAGATTCAATTGAGAAATCAAGTCATTTCAGAAGATTCATTTGTGCTAAGGCTCATTCGAATACAGAGCTGGGTGTAGAAAGCCTGGTTCCATTTCTTCCATATTCTGAACTTCACACTTGCATTCTTCAATAATCATAACCATCTTGTTTACTGGATTAACCATGGTGCAGTTCATCTTCAGATGCTTCATGGAGAATTTGGTAGGCAAGCAGAGGGAACAGAAGCTATAAATGCGATCATCAATGCCAGGAACGTGGAAAGAACTGCATTTCCCAAAGCACAGATTGTTTTGTATCACCACTTTATCACAATTTTCATGCGTAATGCTCTGAAAGGAAACACATTGTTAAAATACTTGCCATAGTACTATGTTAGAATAAAAATAGCCAGTAATATAAGGGTGAGAATGGTTTTAGATACTAAATCATAACTTTACTATCTTAGCCATTGTTAGAAATGCAGAAAGATTCAAAGGGGAAAACTGTTTGCAATCCCTTTGAAATATACAGACATTTCTACAATTTTCTCAAAGTTATTGCCTAAGAATTCCCTGAAAATATTCTCCAGCAGAATATGAGTCAAACACCTGATTTCAGCTTTTTGCAATTTCAATAGAACAAACCGGAAGTCAACTATAACAAATTCCCAGCCCAAAGCTATCAATATTGTTTTTTTATGCTTTTAATATTTCAGATATCAAACTGAATTTAAGAACACCAGCAAACCACTTTCATTGCAGTTAAGCTACAAGGTTTGAGCTGAAAAAACCCACTTGCTACCAGATATCAGCAAATATATGTATTAGAAACCCATTTTTTTTTTCACCTTAGGAGCTATGTAAATTTTTACCACCTTTATTTTAGCTTTCCTTCTTTAAATGGGGGGAAACAGTTTATCATCCAGAGCTATTCTAAAGTTGAACTATTTAGAAATAGGTCCTGCTATACTAATTAAAATACAGGAAAGTACTATATTTGTGGTTAGTCATTTTACCTGAGAAAAAGGAAGTTTGTTGCAAACCTCCTGGTAAATGTCACTTATCTTGATTGGAAGGATCACCTCCTCAGATCTTGACTTGGTCTTCAATTTAAAAAGGTCCCAGAATTTTTTGGCATCTTTTCTGAAGGCTGCCGCTGCGTCTCTCTTATTCTGTGGGTGAGAAGGTGGATGTTTTGGATACACAGAGGATGGGGTTATGTTTGCAGAAGCCCAATCCCCCAAATCATCAGCCACTTCTTCCTTAACTGTATCTGGGAACATAAAGCGAGGACCTCGTGGCAAGTCTTGTTTGATTTTCATTTCTGCCAATGATACCATTGGCCTCTCAGGTTTCCTCACAGTGCCTTCAAATTCCCCTAGATATTTGGTGAGCATATCACGTATGGAATTTTTCTGCTGCATTTCTTCTCTTTGCTCTGCTTTTACAAGCCATGAAATCAACAATATCTGAAACAATAGTAAAAGCATTATTCTTGACTGTTGTCTTTCTCCTTCAATTCCCTTCTGCTTAAAAAAAAGGTGGTAGGAAGATTGTTGTATTTATAAAGGAAGCCTAAAGTACTCATTTCCAGCTGTTGAGCATGGGAGGGGGAAGGCTAATGAATTAACATTCATTAACCTGAGCCTCTAACAAAGATAAAGTTAGCTTGTCCTGCTGGGTGTGTGTTTCGTGTTTGTATTTCTAGTTACATCTGCTTTCTCTAGTAGGAGTCATTCTGAATATTTGGATTTGAAGTTTTGCTGTTGTCTAGATACTGGGGAAAGTTCTTAGATGCATATTAACTTACCTGATACATTTGGCCCCAAGTCACCATACGGCGTTATGGATTCAAAACAATAACATGGAGAAAACTATGTTTGTAGGCACACATTACAACAAAGTTTAATTTCATTTCTTAGTAATTTGAAAGTTTATCATTTGAAAATAACTGCTGGATTACATCTAGTCAGGTTATATGCCACTTTGAATGAATCCAATTAGATTTTTTTTAAAAAAATAAATAAATCACACAATGTAAAGACTAATAGAGGACACACTTTTTGAAAAATGCAAATACTAAATAAAATAATGAGCCAGTTTCTCACTGCTCAGATTTTTAAAACCCTTGAGATTTTGGAAATGTTCTAGTTCAACCTGTACTTATTGCAAGACTCTTTAAAAGCTGTGTACGTCTTTTTAAGTCTTACAATAGTTAATTATATGACAAGGGTGCCTTTCAAATCTCCATTACAGTTTATAAGCGAAAAGCAGCACTGATAAAAATATCTTTCTCATGTTGTACCAACAGCATCCAGAATGTTTATAGACCTCAAGGGGAAAGTATTAGTGCACGCAGGTCCCCAGAGTGCAGACTTTAAGTATTGTCTTCCTTCTGATAAGTAGGTATTATTCTTAACCTTGTTTGCACATGAACTGTTTGTAAATCATGGATGACTCCCCCCAAAAATGTGCCCATTGGTTTGGATCAACCATCTTACACTCTGTGTAAAAGGAAAATGTTCATGTCTACTCTTGGTACTACTACTACTTGGTACTACTTCTATGATACTCCATGTGTATCATAGTAGCTGTAGAAATTTATCTATTTCTGTAGAAGTGGGTTTGCCACAAAGTTTCAGTAAAATGAAAAGTGAGTATTCATATTCCATTTTTCTAAAAAGCCACAATTAACAACCGGATGGGTACAGTGGGAAAGTTGATTATATATTAGAGTTTATACATGAAAAACACCACGGATAAAAGTCTCTTACTCATGCTGCACCAACAGCATTCAGAATGTTTATAGACTTCAATAGTGTCTTCATATATGAACTTCCAAAGATTGTTTGGCTGCAAGTTACTGCTGTTCAAGCTGAAATCACAATAACCTCACCAGAAGGGATTGAAACCTATGTCTTTCCACATTACGGCATAATTTTTCATCATTTCGTGAGTCTTCTTGATTTAAAACATTGAAAACAGCATTGGCCGTCAGCTCTCTAATTGCTCGACCTAAGTCTTTTTAAAAAACAACAACATACATCATGTTCTATAATAGCAAGTAAAAAACATAACGGTTTTTTCTAAAAGTGGGAATGTAAGTTTCCATCTGAGGTACCATATGGGTTCTAACAAGCTAGGGGGGAAAAGCTGCTTTAAAAGCATCATTTTATTATGATATTTTTTCAACAACTGGATGCAGGAAGAGATTGCCTCCATTCTCATGGACACATAAAACATACAGGGATGGAAACAGAGATAACAACAATCTTGGTAAGCAGTGAGTCCAAAGAAAGCTGTTGTATTGTTTAAGAGTTTGTCTCGGTCCTCGTTACAGATTTCAATCTGGATATTGTAAGTTGCTGCAATTGGCTTTGCTGGATGTGGACTGAAATGAATAAACATCTGCGGGAGACATATAACGCCATAATACATATTTGCATAGTGGTTGTTTTTGTTGAATAGCCATCCTGAGAGGAAGGAGACAGACCTGCATTGAGACTCAGGGCACAAAGGAAGAAGAGTTTTACAAAGGTTGCTACTCTCATCCTTGCAAATAAACATCTGGCGTACACCCTATAAGGCTTACTGCTCTCTCACTTGGGAGAACCTCCGTCCCATTGTAAAGAGGTGGTGTAATGGCTGAAGAGACTGCTGTCTTCAGAATTAAAGAGGTAAATAAGTTCCCGAGAGTCAGTATCATCCTTGCAGCCCAAAACAATCAAGCAGCAAAACAAAAAGAGTTTCACTGCCCCAGAAAGGAGACATTTTCAGGGTTCTGGAAGTAAAAACGTTGTTGTAAATTGAAGGCAGAGAACTCTGTTGGTTCTCTATTGTAAATATGTCGGGGCTGATTTACAGAGGAAAAAAATGGTGATGATTGGAAGTGTCCTCAGCCGCCTTTCTTTTCATTCCCCCTACCTGTCCCCCCCCCCTTCCCTTTTCTTTCTTTTTAAAAGCAAACAGAACAATTCCATGCAATTGTTTGGGTCACTGAATATGGTAATCATGCACCTGGACAATCTGCTGGAAAAGCCACATGGTGTGGGGCGGGGCGGAGGAGACCAGGCAGAGATAGGAACAGACACTGCCTGTGTTGCAAATTGCCTCCCCCTCCTTTCTATGGGTAGCTTGAAGTTTTAACTGTGTAGCTGTTGATGCAATATACTTTCATCAGCACCAGGGTTTTTTTCTGGAAAATTGATTACACAGTTTGAGCGATCTCCAATGTTATTTTTATTAATACATTCAATTTAGATATTACAGTAGAAAACAGCACACAACACATGCCATTTAAGGTACAAAAGTAGATTGGCACCTTTTAAGTTCAAATCAAACCTACAGCAGAAAAGGTATTATTTTATCTAGATTCATTCTCCCTCGAAATACACATTGCAGGGGGGGAAATCTTTTTAGTGCCACTAAAAAAGGGGAAACTATGTGCCCATAAAGGATTGTTATATTTATAAATATTTTCACCTACTCATCAATATGGAATAATGGAAAGTAAAATTTGACTTCCAAAAATTACATTATTTTTCCAACGAGCAGTCTGAGATTTACATACAAGGGTGTATTAGAAGATTATTGATATGTCAAAGTGAATTTCAGTGAGTTTTTTTAAAATTGGTTTGTTAGTACATCTCTTTTTCCCCTTTCAGAATTTGTCAGAATATTTATTCAATTCCAGGCTTTTATAATAACTGAAGTAGATTACCAAGTGTACTTTGCACATTCTGCAACACATTCCAGTCTAAGAACTTCACATATATTTTTCCTATATATTTTTTATGTGCAATTGGATTTTGTTTTCAAATTCTACCTCCCATTTGCAGGACAATTCTTCCCAGCAAGCATCCACACAAAGAGGATTGGGAAATGTGTATAACTTCTCAGATTTGTCTGGCCCAGTCTAGCATCTTCAATATATGTTGGACTGCAGCATCCAGAATTCCTGTCTAGGTTGGTTGTAATCTCGACACATCACAAAGTGGCTAAAAGTTGAATGGACATTCAGAATGTCTCCAATGTCAACAAAGGAAAGAAAACTATCAGAGAGAGGCCAGAGAAATTTACATGCAAACAAAGCTTAGAGCTGATCAGGGATGATAGCAAAAGTTAATAGGCTTCAATCTAGCGGTTCAAATCCCACTAGGCTCAAGGTTGACTCAGCCTTCCATCCTTCCGAGGTAGGTAAAATGAGG